>JAGPOY010005587.1:0-10909 GCA_018983105.1 Silene uniflora
CCGAGCTTGGCCTTGCTCGGCTTGTGCTCAAGAACCAAAACCCGAGCTCGAGCCGATCTCGAGCTTACCCGAGCCTGGAAAAAATGTGCTCGTTATCAAGCTTGCGAGCTTTAACGCGAGCTCGAGCCAAACTCGAGCTCAAATCGAGCCTATACAATTGTCAACATTTTTTATTTTTTTCCTTCCGAGATTTTCAATAAAGAGGCTCGAAGGTTATATGTAAAAATATTTGGCAAATTAGTGAGGCATTTGATATGTGTGATACAAATATATAATTATTGTAAAATATTTTTATAAATTATGAGCAATATCGTATATAATCACACTAATTCGAGCCGCTCGCGAGCTTTTCGAGCCGAGCCAACGTTTGCTCGGCTTGACTCGTTAAGGTCTCGAGTCGAGCCCGAGCCCGAGCCGATCTCGCACGAGCCGAGCTTTGACCGAGCTTTGACCGAGCCGATCTCGAGTTGCTCGCGAGCTGTCTCGTCTCATTAACACCCCTAATCTGTCTACACATATTGCATGTCTTTATTAGTCTAAAACACAGGATTAATATGTTTACTTTTCCCTTTTAAGAGTTTTGGTGTTACGTAGGTGAAGCCGTGAAGTATAAATCTTATGCTTGTCTATAATTGGTGGATTTTAGTATTTTACAAATAAATACAAGAGACGTATTGTAATTCTTGTACTTGAGGATTTGCTGGTTTGTTAGGTGCATTCTCTTTTCTTTTCTGTCTTTTTCTTTGTTTTTACACCATCTCCCTCTACTACGTGTTGTAGTTGTACATTAGGTACACAAAGTAAACACAAATTAAACTATAACATGTCGTCTTACGGGTAAACTTATTTTATTAGATGAATTACAATCTTATCCCGAGATATTCGTAGAGAAAATGGGCTAAAATAAAACCAAATAACACAACTACATGTACCATTGTGGCTTCATATTTCACGAATGAACCACATAAGTTGATTAGTTTGATCGATCATCCTCCATATTCTTTGCAAGTATAAAAGAATGTATAACTTGTTTAATAGCACGTAAAGTAAGTCTTTATAAAACGATTTTACGATAAAACATAATAAATCCATCCCCCTTATACTAAAAGAATAAGGATTATGAAATGTTTTCCCTCCAAAAGTACTCTCTTAATTAAGGAAATAAATAAAATTGATTTTCTTCCATTAAACCATTATCTCATACTCCCTCCAACTTTCTTTATTGTTCCCCTTTCATTTTGCCCAAAAATTAAGAGAATCAATTTGGACCACACAATATACACGACCCCTTATATAATTGATTTTTGACCACACAAACTTGTCTAAAAAAGGAAATAGGGAACAACAGTGAAATTAGATCAAAAGGGAAAGGGGAACAATAAAGGAAGTTGGAGGGAGTATTTTCTTTTCATCCAAATATAATTTTGTTATTAAACTCTAAAATATACGGAGTAACTATTGATGATTGAAATAAATAAATTTGATAGGCCATAAATAATTAAATATATTGTTAAACTTTTCATTTGGAGCTATTGTTAATGAGTGAGCTCATAGTATCGGTAGAAAATAAAACTATAAGCTCAAACTATATATTTATTTTATTAGCTTATCTGATATAATTATACATCATTAATTTCGAGTTAAAAAAAAAACATTAAAATGCGCATTTACTTTTTTTTTTCTTTCCAATCAAAATACTTTGGTGTGAAATATGAAAATTAATAACATGTATATTTAACCTATAACTAAAAATCGCTAAAAATAACAACTCTATATATACCGCGCATGCATTGCGCGGGATCTAGACTAGTATAACAACAACTCAACAAGACCTTGATGGCTTGATGCCTTTATGGTCGAAAAGTGGTGGTTGATGAAAGTTATTTTAACGGAATTATTTGGTAAAATATTACTAAGTTTTATCATTGCATCATGTATATATGCATTAACTAACTTATGAACAAGATTAGAAAATAACAAAAGAAAAGAGAAACAAAAAAAAAAGAGAAATACATATGGTAGTATTTAACAAGAATTACTCGGTATCATATAGATTATGAAAAAAAAAATGACAATACTTTCGCGCATGTTAATCGAGAAAAAAAGATTACACATCTGATCTAATACCTCAAATCCTTTTAGTTATTGAGTATACATGCATTTTTTCTTAACTACTTGAATTTAAATTTATAGCTTTTGAACAATATGGTACTTCATATTTTTAGTTTAATGTTAAAAATAAATGTACTCAAGAACTTTTACAAAAACTCATAATATTTAAAGCGAAAGTCAAAAACTTTATAATAAAACTCGGAAAGTACACAATCAAATGTTTTACATCCGATGTATATATAGGCATATAGCTATAAACCGATAATGTATTGTCTATAAACCGAAGCAGATCGATTTACGGTTCGACTCCTAGTCTCCTTCTAATTACTCCTAGTCATTTTATTTTGACTGCCAATAATTTTCCATAATCAAACAAAAACCTGCAATTTTTTGGTGATCACTGTTGATTAAAAGTTAAAAGTGAAATTCAATCAAAAACCCCTCGATTATTTTATAGATTGCGTATCCAATTTCATTGCATTTCTTACTGTACATACTCCCTTCATTCTTATCTTCTATAAAATCACCTGTACCCCTAATTATTCTCTCTTATAATTCAATCATTCTCAATCCAATCTTTATTTCACACTTAATTTTTAATTTCATCTGGGTTTTCACTTCTTTCTCTTTTTGTACTCAAACTTGAATTTTTTTTTGGGTAAAGATTATTTCTTGTTGCCCAAAAATCCACCCTTTCTAATTCTGTAATCAAGGTTTTTGAGTGTATTTACTGAATCTGCATAATTTAGGAAAAAATCCAATTACAATTCAGATAATTATCCATTTTATCCATTTCATCCCTTCAAAATCATAAAAGTTTGAAACTTTAATCATAAATTTGATCAAAAAATGACAGTAGTTGGTAAAATGGAGTCTAGAAAGGAGAAAAAGTCAAAGAAAATGAAGCAAATACCAGATGAAAATGCACCATTGTTACCAACAAAGAGACAGGAAGAAGGAGGGTTTGATGAATTTGATGGAGCTTCATTTTCTGGGGCTGTGTTTAATTTATCAACAACAATTGTTGGTGCTGGAATTATGGCATTACCTGCAACAATGAAGGTTTTAGGTCTTGGACTTGGAATTTTTATGATTGTTTTTATGGCTTTGTTATCTGAGAGAACTATTGATATGTTGCTCAAGTTTAGTAGAGCTGGAAAGTCTACTTCTTATGGTGGGGCCATGGAGAATGCTTTTGGAAAACCTGGGAGAATTGTGTTGCAACTTAGTGTTTTGGTTAATAATATTGGTGTTCTCATTGTTTATATGATTATTATAGGTATGTTTATGGGTTTTAATTGTGTGTTTTTATATGTTTATATGTTGGTTTCTGTGCTTTGAAATGTTCCTTGATGTTTTGTTTTTGTTTTGTTGTTGATGGTTGTGTGTTTTTGCTGGTTTGAAATGTTCTTCTGTTGGATTTAGTGATGGGGTTTTACTTGGTCTGCTTAGTTTGTGTGTTTCGGGTTGAAATGTTCGATTTTGAGGGATTGTAAAGATGGTTTTGGTAGGATTATAAGATTGAAATATTCAATGGTGAGCTATGTTTTTATCAGAACTGTCTACAAGTGTTTGACAGTGGTTTATGTCTAAGTGGCGGTTCAACTATTGGAAACAAATAGCTCAGTTTTTGGCCTAATTGAAGTGAGTTTCTGTACCGCATTAGATTTGGGAAGTCGAATGTCATACTTAAGTAGTTCAGGTAAATGATAAGCATGAAGAACATAGTTTGCGAGTGTGGTCCTTTAAAAACAATTGTGTTGGTGTTGGTTTGAAATATTCTTCTGTATGATTTACTGATGGGGTTTCACTTTGTCTGCTTAGTTCTTCAGATTGAAATGTTCGATTTTAAGGGTTTTGGGTATGGTTATATAGGATTATAAGACTGAAATATTCAGCGATGAGCTGTGCTGCTCAGACCTGTCTACAAGTGTTTGACAATGGTTTATGTCTGAGTCAGATTCTCTGACTCGACTATTGGAAACAAAAAGCTCAAGGTTTTGGGCTAATTGAAGTGTCAATTGTCTTTACCGTATTTTATTGTGGAGTCTGACACGGGTATATGTCCAAGTGTCATGTACTCATGTGTCAAATTGAGTCTGAGTTTTTGAAATGGGTACCGTATTAGACTATTAGATTTGGTAAGTCGAATGTCATACTTAGGTAGTTCAGGTAAATGATAAGCATGAACAGCATAGTTTGTGAGGGTGGTGCTTTAAAAATAATTGTGTTAAGTTAAAGTTTTCATTTTGATTTGTGAGTACAAAATTCTAAGAATGGTAGCTTATATTTTTTTTTTTTTTTTTGAAGGTGATGTGTTGTCAGGCACGTCTTCCAGTGGAATGCATCATGCCGGTGTGTTGGAAGGTTGGTTTGGAAGTCAGTGGTGGAACGGGAGATTAATTGTTCTTCTGATCACAACACTGTGTGTTTTTGCTCCATTAGCTTGTTTCAAGCGTATTGGTAAGTTATCACTTTCGTGAGTGTATTGAAAGGTTAACTGGCTGTCTGTGGATGACTTATATAATTATATTTCACTGCATCTTGTATAATTGATTGATACAGCTGTGTCCTTTGTTTTCTGCCATTACTCGTCGATGAAAAAAATGTTTGTTCATGATGTTTTTTTTGTACTAGACGTTGCTCAATACTGTTACCGATCATTTATACTGATATTAGAGTACAGCACATGTTGAAACTCTATGGCCGATACTCGGGATAGGATTTTGCAGAAAACTCTAATAGAAAAGGGATGCATCGAGTTTCTTTAGTGGCTCTCGTGAGTGCCATTGGAAAGAACCCCTTTCAAGTTATCACCTCCGTCCTTATTTGACTTTGTTGGTTTATTGTTATCAACTTTGTCCTAATTTCTCCATCCCATTTGTCATATTTGATTAATTAATACATCTATATTTATATTCATCCCTTTTGACTCATGAATTAAAGAGAAAAATAAGGTTGCCCAATTCAATATTATTATACCACATCTGACACGTGAGTGTCTTAACATATACGGAGTAGGTTTTAAACAAGCTCCATGATAGAATATGCTATACACTAGAACATATTGGCGATTTGTTTAGAGTAGCGAATCTGGATCCTGTGAGAAAATATTAGGAGAGTAGTAAAATAAGTGGAATATTTTGTAAAACGCTGATGAATACATAAGTAAGCACGTATAAGTATCTTTTCTTGTCAGTATCATGTATTCGTGTGATATTAGTTAACCTGAAAAGGGAAAATAAAATTGCGAGCCTTATTGTGAATTGGCTTAAAGGGAACGTCTGAACCTTATTCTAAAATAGAGGGAGTGATATTTGTAAAAAGTTTTTGTTAATTTATATTGTGAGAAATTGAGAATAAATCGGTCGAAGTTGACTAACAAATTGAATTGGGTACTATGTGTACCATAATGAGAATTATGAGGTGGAGTGAGTAGAAGAGTAGGTTTCTCGCAGTTTTAGCTTGTTGAACTTAGGACAAGCAGTTTTTTTTTTCCTTATGTTGTGTTAGAGTAGTATGATGGGCGCATGTCGATTAACTGATTGTCTGTGTTGCAGATTCGCTGAGTTACACATCCGCTCTATCAGTTGGACTTGCTGTTGTGTTCCTTGTAATTATGGTGGGAATTGCTGTTATTAAGCTGATAAGTGGAACTGTGATGATGCCTAGATTTCTCCCTAACATAACGGATATGACTTCTTTCTGGAACCTCTTCACTGTTGTACCTGTTCTTGTTACAGCATACATTTGTCACTACAATGGTATGTCCAATGCTAGTCTTAATGCTTTTATCTTATGTGAAAAGTGATATATATTCAAGTTGTTTACATGAGGTAAATTAAGTACTGTATCTTATAAAGGTTTATAATTTTCTTTCTCAAATTATTTTATTTTCTTTTGCAATTTATATATCGTACAAAGGTTTCTAATCTCGTGTTACTTCATTTTCCTTAACAAGGTCTGAATAGCGGCACATTTTTTATTTTTTATTTTGCATGAACTAACAGGCATTTCTTTTATGCGTAAGAGTTCTTTGTCTGGCTAGTAAGACCTAACTACTACCTCCATGATTTCTAAAACCGTCACATTCTCTCTACTTTTTCATTAAAAAACCAAAGGAGCTACTCCTTAAGAAAAGGACTTACTCCTACTTGAGGAATGGTCATCAATGGTTGGATTTTTCCACGAAGCTACTTAATAAGACAAATTTGTGTTAGATACCAATCGTTGTGGATGCTCCAACAACGCAAGTTACTTGATGAAATATCGAACTATCACAATATTCAAAAATTGCCTAGTTTTTTTTTTTTTTTTAAATTGCGTTCAAGCTGATGCACTGGCATTTTTCCGTTCATTACTTTGCTAAAGGAGGTGTCACTAGTAATAGATGGACCTATTGCTGTCTTCAGTTGATGAAAAAGTTTTACTGTTATACTACTTTTCTTGCCTAATTAGCTAATGAGGAATCCTAACTCATAACACGCACACCCGACTGAAAATAGTAAGGGACCATTGAGATCTTATATATGGAATACCTCCATCCATGGAATAGCTTTTGCTTCTCTAAATAGTTGCCTAATGGTTGACATGACTGTTCGACTTTACATTTTGCAGTTCACACCATAGACAATGAACTTGAGGACTCTACTCAAATCAAAGGAGTCGTTAGAACTGCCCTAGCCCTCTGTTCATCGGTGTACGTAATGACAAGCATTTTTGGGTTCCTTCTGTTCGGAGATGGAACCTTAGATGATGTTCTTGCGAACTTCGACACGGACCTTGGAATACCATACGGTAGTGTACTGAATGACGCTGTTCGCGTGAGCTATGCTGCACACTTGATGCTTGTTTTCCCCATTGTCTTCTATCCACTAAGGCTCAACATCGATGGTCTTTGCTTCCCCTCAGCGGGTCCCCTGGTTTCCGACAACAAGAGATTTGCTCTAGTCACTACTGTGCTTATTTGTGTCATATTTCTTGGAGCAAGTTTCATACCTAGCATCTGGGATGCTTTCCAGTTCACTGGAGCAACAGCTGCCGTTTGTCTTGGATTCATCTTCCCTGCTTCTATTACCTTAAGGTACCTATTTTAGTCTTTCTTTATAACTAGAATACTAGAAAAAAGGCAAATATCAGGATTCCACCCCGTCTCCCCTAACTATGTTGTCATTGTGTTTCTGCAACTTTGATGATCCTGCATGAGAGGTTCGACTTGCTGAAATACAGTCTTCCGTAGTGAATAAATTAGAAGTACCCTTTCCCTTGAATGTATTTGGTTGATTCTTTGTGCGAATTTTTTTCTCTTAAAATGCGAAGGATTATACTGGATTCAGTCCATTTAAGGTCTACCAACTAGCCAACCTGACAAAATGAGCCAAGTCGTCCGAAGAGATGGGGTAAGACACGATAACCCCCTTATTCCCAAGAACCCTAATGAGGATTTGAATCTATAATCTCCCAGTCACAGTTCCAAATCTCTACCAATAGACTACATTGTTGGGTTCCTCTTGTGATTTGGTGATGCTTTAAGCATGAGTCGGACATGGTTAAACACGCATTAATGGCTGCTTCTTATTGCGTCTACATCTGCTTTGCACTATTATCTTGTTGCATACCTGGGAAAGCCATTTATTTTTGTGCATGATATTTGTTTTGAACATCGACTTATTTGACTTGAATATTCATTTGGGGTTTTTTGATCTTTCAGGGACCGTTATGGCATTGCCACAAAAAAAGAGAAAATGTTAGCCATTATGATGATCGTCCTTGCAGTGTTCTCGAATGTAGTGGCAATATACAGCGATGCGTACGCGCTGTTCAAGAAGAATGGTGTACCCAGTGATATATAATTGATAAAGGACTTTTTCATGCTTCATTATTATTTGTCCAAGACTGCTGTTTCCATGAGAGGTGAAACTCTGAAAGGCGCAATAAAACAATCATTGCAAATATGTAAAGAGTTGCTTTTCTTGCAACTTTTGGTCTGCATTTCGCAAATGCAGGTAAAGACTGTTGTAAAATATTTATTTGGATGTTTCTTGAAAGATTTCGAATATGTATACATATATATATATGTACCTTTTAATGCGGGATGCTGCGGCTTCCAATGTCAGTGTTTATACTTTGTAGATTGATTTCGGAAAAGGGATCGTACAATGATTTAGATAGGTCCTGTGTTTGGCAATTCACTGACCTTAGGCCTGTAACTGCTCTCGAAAAAAAAGATCCAGCACAACCTATGGAACATGTATCTAAAGAGGCATTTACAGCCAGTGATAAGACCATCTTTGCCCTGTCAACTGTCAAGTGTTTCGGGATTCTTTCTCCGGAAAGTAAATCAAAACCAGAGAAAGCATGATCGAAATTTGTCATGCCTCATACCCCGTAATTCATAAAAGTCGGAACAAGACAAATTTTCATATTTAAGCTTTAGCTTCCCTTTGTACACAGATTTGTTAAATGAGTTCCCAACTTCCAAGACACAAATCATATTTCTACTACACGAATATAACTCATCTTTGAGTTAAATGGTTGCCATAACAGAAATTTCACATTTTTCAAAGAGAATGAAAGAAACTGATTCGATACAAATATTGACAAGACAACAATATACAGAGAATTCCTTATATTTTAACTGTGGAAGTACAAATGCAGGTATGAAGAAAGACTCGGCTAAATAAGACAATCCTCGAGATGAATTCAAAATTAGATTGCCGAGTGATCCAGTCTAAAAATGGAAAATCTCGAAATCTCATCTATATAATTCCTACCGAAGGTAAAATGTACAAATAGACAAATAGAAACCCAAAATAATTAACAGTTGACCTGGCTGGCTGTACAAAATCTCAAAGTTTTAGACAGGTTTATCGCACTTGGAATTGCAAGTAGCGTTCAAACCAGGCCCTGCATTCTCATCCTGGTTCTGATCATTATCACTGCTTTCTTCCAACTGCCTTCTCGGATCCAAATTTTCTGGCATAACAGGAGACCCATTTTCAGAATAAGAAAGTTCATCAGATGACTTGGGAGGAGAAGAATTACTCTCAATGGGATCCCATGTATTCGGGGAATTATCATCTACTGTTTGCTCTGTAGATTGAACTTCAGTGTTTAGAGTTCCTCTCAGAGCAGAGGAAGTTTCCCCACTACTTCGACTACTCGAGGGTATACTTGTAACAACCCAACTGAAATGTAGATTATGTCCATGCCATGTTTTACCGTCCAAGAATGCCCTTTCAGCTGCATGGCGAGTTGCAAAGCTTACCTGAGCAAAGCAGTTTGTCGTCACTTCGGAATCTGTAAAATCATTGCCACTTTGTTCCTCACCCGAGCATTCGATCTTGACATCAGAAATTTCTCCGAATGACGAGAAGTGACCCTTCAAGGCATTACCCTGTAAGGCATAAAATAAGAAAATGTTGAGACTCGCTTCCTACAGGAAAGTACCTCAGAAAAATGGTGAAACCCATTGCAGAGTCTTTTGAAGCGTCAGCTATAGTGTATCGATAATCAAACAAGAGATGAAAAACATTAAGTTTACTATATTAGCTATACATAACGTTCGTGTTAGTGACCAACTCATATGATGATGATGGACAAGTAACTACTTTGAGCACGGCCCTAGAAGAAAGGTTGCTATCTAACTTGAGGAAACACAGAACGTGTCAAAAATTCAGCAGATATCTCAAAACCCTGTGTTCTTTTCTATTCAGGGACTATGTTCGAGGTTACGTAAACACTACCTGATTCAAATACAGCGAACGCTGGATACATTTTTCAATTGTTCCATGATTCAAGTATTGGTCGACCCAAGTCATCCAACATTCGAACCATCAGTGGCTCAGACCCAGGGCCTCAGCCAGGATATTCAAGGACTGGGATATCTTATATGCAATTATGCAGTAACATAGCACACTCAATCAATGTAACATTGAACAACGGAAGATTGACATGGCAATCCTGCATCAGTGCATCGTCATCGCTTATGCTGAACCTCATGTTACTGAGGCTGGGCTACAAAAATCCAACAAGAGGGTTCAGTGTCGGACTAGGCTAATCAGGACAATTTAAATTTAGTACATGCTCAATCCGCTTCCCAGCACCCAGCATTTTAATCGTCTGAAAAGTGTTGTGAAACATCTTAAGGGTAGCCGGGTGCACAACGATTGTGTGATCGCAATTAATCCAATCCGATACCAAGCAATCTAGTGGTCCAAGAAGTCAATAAACCAGACACTACCATGTGGCACAAAAGGAGTCATAGGGTGTCTATGAGTTGGCGGTGACAACCTCAGTTGTGTATGAGGTGGCGGTGACAACATCAGTTGTGTCACACTCGTGATTCGTCCGAGATGCCTGAAAGACCAATTTGAAGAATTAACACACTCGGGATGGCTTCAGGGAAACATCCTATATTAGCACAATGGCTGTAGCGTAGTTATGCATTCGACATGAAACAATATACTGCTTCATATCAGTCATCTTTTACATTATCTAGTAATCTAGCACACACTATCAAAATACATGCAATATATGAATAAACCAGGCACCAATGTGGCACAAAGATTCCCATGTCTTAGTTATAGGATTACCCCAAATTTACATCCTTGTTTGGTTACTCAAAGAAATGGACTACAATAACCACCCAAGTTCACTACACCACCATCAACCACCACCACTTTCACACCCACCCTCACCCTACAGATCGCCGGTTACGGCTACACTACACCGATATCGGGCCCCTCACGGCCTCACAGCCTCACCCTTGCTCCACGGGATAGCCGCCCTAACAAAG
>JAGPOY010005588.1:5042-15950 GCA_018983105.1 Silene uniflora
GCTCTTAAATACTACTCAATGTTATAGCCAAACGAGCCATAACATGAAGCTTGGCAAGTAAAAGTTATAGACGTAATAACTAGAACTTTTACTTTCCAACGTTATTCTCAAAATAGCGTTACTCGATAGATGTCCTATACTAGCTAATCTTCCTGGAGATCTTCAGTAGTAGGTTCATCCTTTGACGTGATCTTGAACTCTTCATCTTGGAGCTCGTTTATAGACTTGATCGAGTCTTTGTTTGAATGATCATCACTTGAAACTTTGTTACGGCTTTCTTGTGACGCTTTAAGTATTCTTCAATGATATAATTCAAGCTTGTTATATCATTTGTAACTTCTTGTCGATCTTATAGATTCTTCATTTCGTGTATATCGACTTCAATTGCTCTTCACAAATCGTAGCTTGAGATTTAGCCTTTGTTTGTTCTATACATAGACTTAAACAAACAATTACAAGCACAAGAATATAACATGTAAACATAGACTTAGGCATTATCAAAACACTTAACATATGTGAACGCATATGGTCCAACAATAATGAAGCATTGCCTCACCTTGTACACCGACTTTGCCTCAGAAGACTCCTATTATACTCTACAGTCCACTAAATTAACCCCTACGGTCAATTATTTCCCTGGACGCGGCAATTATCTATTGCAGGGATAATACAGGGAAGGAAATTCCTGCAATAAATAAGCCTATATCCATATTTGTAGACCTTCAGTTTAACAGCAAAAACAACTTACTAAAGACACCCATGGCAGTGGAAACAAACCTCTATAACACCGGGACGAAAATGGCAGAGCAGTAAATATTAATTGGATAACAATTAGAACCCAAAGAATACCACCAACAGAAAATAAAATCAACTGAGGCCTTGAAATTAAAGAACCAAATATAATAGGCAATTCATAACCGATTTAGGAAGCCCAAACAACACAGGTAATTGATGCAAATTAATTGATTGATAATTGAATGATTGAAATAAATACACAATGAAAATTTAAAACAATGACAAAACTCAAACGTTGGGGAGGTACCTAGAACTTACCGGCGGTATAGCAGCAAGGGAAACCACCAACAACATCCCAACCCCCACATATGCCGACGGGAAGCCGCCAGAGGCAGGACAACTTGCGGGCGGCAAGAACCATTATAATCACCAGGAGCAGGGTAAAAAATGAGGGAACCAGGTGAGAGCACCTTCGCAGAAGTCTGACGAAGGAAGGCGACGGAGGCGGGAATAGCGGTAGAGTCAGAAGGCGGAACAGTGTCAGACCAGGCAGGTGTCGGGGCATAGAAAGGTACTGTTGGCAATTCCAGAAAGAGGAAAATTTTTAAAAAGAAAAATGTGAAGAAAGGGGATAAAATACGTGTACAGAACCGGCTAATTGAGGCATGAGGTGTAAAATTTGATCCTACAAGGCATTTACGTGGCTTTTTAACGCCTACGTGGATTAATAGGTGGCATTTAATGGCATTTTAGAGGAAGCCTTTTAATATATAGTTATAGATATCTAGAAATATAGCACCACAAATATGAGCTCGGAAGCAAATTCGAGCCCAAATCAAGGAGGAGTTGAGTCGTCGTGGCTCGGCCTTTACGGATCCGCTGCATCTCTCGCTACCAAGCAACCCACATTTCTAGCAAGAATAATCACTGCTTGTCCACCATTCGGCCCATCTTCCTTATCAATCTACAAATCTACATGATTTATCTGTTAAATATAGTATGGCAAGCCACAAACCGTGTAACAAACTGAGCACAATCTTGTTTGTTACTAATAATGTTCTTCCTCCTTAAAAAGTGGTCAAATGCGAGGATGATCTTACTGATATATTTCTTTTACTTATAACTATAATTAATTGTAGGGGACGCAATGATGCGCTCTCCCCTATAATTCCCAATATTAGAGCGCTCACTAGTAATAATAATTATGATTTTCTCTTTTTATGCGAAACAAAATGTAATGTTAGTTCAGTTAATCCGTTGTTTAGAGGAGCAGGTTTTGTTGAGTCGGTCGGTGTCAATGCTGTTGGTAGTGCTGGCGGGCTTTGGTGTGGCTGGAAGAGGGGTGTGATGATGGACTGTGTAACTAGTTGTAATAACTTCATCATCCTTAAGAATGAAATGAACGTTGCTTTGCCTTGGTACCTCGTCTTGTTTTACGGTGAACCTGATCATTCGTTGCGTATGGATGTTTTTGAACAGCTGGGTTTTTGGCTTTTTTCGCTGGAGCACCCTTTTATTGTTGTGGGTGATTTTAATCAGGTGGAGTACAGTAGTGATAAGTTGAGTAGTAAAACAGGTAGTATTTGTGGTGCTTTGAGCTTTCATAAATGGCGTATAGACCATGAACTTGTTGATATCCCGTTTAAAGGACCGCGTTTTACTTGGTGCAATAATAGGAAGGGTTTTAAGAGGGTCTATGAAAGGCTTGACAAAGCTTATGGGTCTAGGGATTGGTTACTCTCTTTTCCGAATACTGGAGTTAGACACTTTCCAATACAGATTTCTGATCATGCCCCAATCGAGCTTAATTTCAATCTTGTTCGCAATATTTCAAGAAGGCCTTATAAGGTTGAGTCTTGGAATTTGGTTAACGGGGAATGCGTTGCTTTAATTCAAAATAGTTGGCTGGCTGTTTTTGAAGGCTCCCCTTCTTTCAAATTGGTTAGAAAACTTGCCCACATCAGAGGTATTTTGAGGAAATGGTCTTTGGACAAGAAAAAGAGTTGGAATAAGACTTGGGAACACTTTGATTCACGTCTTGAGGCTGCCATGAATGAAACTATTAAAACTGGTAATGCAGAGGTCTCTATACAAGTTAATTATGAAGTTACAGAATTTGCAAAGGCAGCGGCTCTTTATTGGAAGCAACGGGCTAAGTTAAAATGGACTGTGGAAGGTGATACCTGTACGAAATTCTTTTTTAATTGGGTCAAAGGGAGAGCAGGCAGAAATTATGTTTTGGGTATTAAAGATAATGCAGGGGAATGGATTTTTGATTCGACTCGGGTTGGATATCTTTTCTTCTCACATTTCCATGGTATTTTTAATCCTGCTAGTCGGACTGATTACAACTCTCAGTCTTCACCAGCCTTTGGGAGCAGGATGGATAATTACGCTTCTCTTTTCCGTAAGGTAAATGTCAAAATTAAAGATGACGATATTGATTTTTTGGCTAAGCCATTTTGTTCTAAGGATGTTAGACGTGCGGTGTTCCAGCTTGGGGCGTTGAAATCACCAGGTCCGGATGGTTTTCCGGCCATTTTCTTTAAGAAGTGTTGGTACACGGTGAAGGAGGATGTTACTTTGGCAGTTTTAAGCATTCTAAATGGTGGATCAGTTCTTAAGGAGCTCAATCGTACCTTCATTGTACTTATTCCTAAATGTGATTGCCCGGAAAAGGTGGAAGACTATCGGCCGATTAGCCTCTGTAATGTGATAATGAAGGTTGTGACTAGGTGTATTACTAATCGACTTGCCCGGGTGATGCGTTACTTGGTGGGTGACTTTCAAAATGCTTTTGTTGCAGGGCGTCAGATTGGGGATAATGTCTTAATCGCTCATGAAGCTATCAATAATATTAATAAACATAAGTCTGGCACCTGGGGAAAGTTTGCGTTTAAGGCAGATATGAGTAAAGCATATGATCGTATTAGATGGGATTTTCTTCAACGAACCCTGGAATGTTTTGGCTTCCCCAACAAGTTTTTAAGTCTTATTATGAGTGTTATTACGACTGTGTCCTATGAAGTATTATTTAATGGTTGTCCTTTACAGCAGTTTCAGCCTCAGTGTGGCTTGCGTCAAGGAGATCCGCTCTCCCCTTATCTGTTTATTCTCTGTATGGAAGTGCTCTCACATAATGTCCTGGCATCTCAATCGAATGGTTTGCTGCATGGGATTAAGTTGGGTAAGGATGCTCCTCCGATTTCCCAACTCTTCTTTGCGGATGACTCTGTTTTCTTCTTGCAGGATAAGGGGGAGACCTTTCGTTGTCTCAAGGGTAGTCTTGATTTGTTTTGCGAAGCGTCTGGCCAGGTCATTAATAATAATAAGTCAGATATGAGTAAAGGAAAGCAATCTTCAAGGAACACTTCTTCCATGGAGACACCGCGTTCCTCCCATGGGAATCTTGAGAAGAGTGTGGATGAACTTAAACATCCAGTGGCAAATATGTATGGGAATGCTCAAAGGGATAGACAAAGTAACATGGTGGAATGTAGTTTTTGTCAAGGACCTCACCCGGTAGAAGTTTGCCCAATCATGAATGAGGAAGGGTCGGGAGTTGAAAAGGTGAATGCAATGGGCCACGGGAATTACAACCAAAGGAACCCCGGTGGTGGTGGTTACTACAAGTATGATCCAAATGATAACACATACAACATTGGCTACAAGGATAATACCCTCCTTGGTTGGGGAGGTGACACTTCAAAGAGCTTTCTGAATGGCCAATTTAACCACATGAAGAACCAAAACTTCAACCACCAAAACCAAGGCCAAAGCTCCAACTTCCAAAGAAACCAAACCAACCAACGAAGTCAAGGGTTCAACCAACAAAAGAACCAAACTTTCAACAACCAAAACTTCAACCAAGGGCAAGGATCAAACCAACAAAGACAACAAGGCTTCACCAACCAAAACCAAAATCAAGGTCAAAGCCAAAATCAATCTTTCCAATTTGGGAACCAAAGCACCCATAATACCAATTCTCAAGAGGAACCAAGCCTTCAAGATATGTTCAAAACCATGATGCAAGAACAAATGAAAATCAACAAGAGGCTTGAGAAGAGTGAAGTTGACAAAGCAACAAATGATACAAGAGTGGGGAATATTGAGATACAACTCGGGCAAATTGCTCAAGAATTAGCGAAGAACAATCAAAGAACTTCCACCTCAATTCCTTCCACTACTATTCCCCCTCCTCGGGAGAATACTAGTGCAATGAACTTGAGGAAAGGAAGGATTCTAGACACACCCCCCTTGAAGAAAAGAAAGGCTAATTCAAGAGAACAAGGGGAAAGAGTGCTTATAGAGGATGAGATAGAGGAAGAGCTAGAGGTTACTCCAAGGGTGGAGGCATCTTTGAAAGGGAAAGACAAAGAGGAAAGCAACAACACTCCACCAACAAAGGACATGGATGAGGAGCATGGAAAAACACCAAAGAACATTTTGGAGGACTTCTCAAAGGACATTGAACCGGAGGTACCATTTCCAAATGCCCTCACAAATCCTAAGAAATTCGATAAGACTCCGATCTTTATGAAACTTTTAGGAAATGTGAGGTCAACATCCCTCTTTTTACTATCATTAAATCCGTTCCTAGGTATGCAAAGTTTCTCAAAGAACTTTGCACACCAAAACGGAAGCCAAAGAAAGAGATTGAAAGAGTCACGATTAGTGGGCATGTCTCGGCAATTTTCAAAAGAAACCTTCCCAAAAAGTGTGATGATTCGGGCATGCTAACTATACCTTGCTCTATTGGAGGCAAATCTTTTGCTAGAGCTATGCTAGACTCGGGGTCCTCTATCAATGTCATGCCTTATTCCGTTTATGAGACCTTAGAGTTACCTCCCTTGTCTAAAACCAATGTTGTGATCCAACTAGCGGACCGCTCTACGATTCAACCCAACGGCTTTGTAGAAGATGTGTTAGTAGAGGTTGATAAGTTCATGTTCCCGGCCGACTTTTATGTTTTAGATATGGAACTGGATGCCAAGGCTACACCTCTCTTGCTAGGGAGGCCTTTCATGAGAACCTCTAAGACAAAGATTGACATGTATGATGGAACCTTAACCATGGAATTTGAAGGAAGGGTCATGAGATACAATGTATATGAGACAATGAAAAAGACCAATGATTTGAGTTTTTGCTACTTTCTTGATAAAATTGAACCATTGGCAAATGAGATTTATAAGTGTTGCCATAGGGACCCACTTGAGGTGGCCCTCACTAACGATGTCGAAAAAGTAGGTTTGCGGTTTTTGTTGCCATGATGTGCAGGAAAATATAAAAGCATTGGAGCAAGAGGCACCACTATAGGAAGCTAAGGAAGAAGAGGAAATTAAAATAATTGGGGAAGAAATGTCGAGCCAGGGCGCAGCCTGCGCAATGGAGGAGCGCAAGCTGCGCAAAGCGGCGCAGCCTGCGCAATTCCCGAGGAAGTGAAACCTTGTTTTTCTATTCTCCCTTATGCACACCAAGCCAAATTCATCCCCCTAGAGGCTTCCCTTAAAAGACCACTCCCATCCACTATAAAGCCACCCACTCCCAACCTAAAACAACTTCCCAACAACTTGAAGTATGTTTTCCTTGGTAACGACAACTACCTACCCCTCATAATCTCAAACCAACTTACGGGGGACCAAGAGAAGAGATTGGTGGATGTCTTGCACAAGTACAAGAGCGCTTTTGGATGGAGCATAGAGGACCTTAAAGGAATAAGCCCAAGCACTTGTATGCACAAAATCCGCTTGGAAGGTGAAGCAAAGGTCGTAAGGCAACCTCAAAGGCAATTAAACCCTCCTATGATGGAGGTGGTAAGGGAGGAAATCATCAAACTTTTGCAAATGGGTATCATCTACCCAATTAGTGACTTCCAATGGGTTAGCCCAACCCAAGTTGTACCAAAAAAGGGCGGGGTGACGGTAATCAAAAACGACCAAGGAGCTTTATTACCCACTCGTTTACAAACGGGATGGAGGGTATGCATTGATTACCGTCGCCTCAATGCGGTGACCTTCAAAGATCACTTCCCCCTACCCTTTCTAGATCAAATGCTAGAAAGGTTAGGAGGAAAGGAATTTTATTGCTTTTTGGACGGGTATTCCGGGTACTTTCAAATCCCCATTCGCCCGGAGGACCAATCCAAAACAACATTTACTTGCCCGTTCGGAACATATGCTTATCGACAAATGCCCTTCAGGCTATGTAATGCACCGGGGACCTTCCAACGGTGCATGATGAGCATATTTTCCGACTTTGTTGAGTGAATCTTGGAAGTCTTCATGGACGATTTCACTGTTCATGGAGACTCATTTGAGTCATGCCTAGACCACCTAGCTATGGTCCTAGAACGATGTGTTAAATCTCACCTTGTGTTGAACTCGGAAAAATGTCATTTGATGGTGAGTAGTGGCATCGTCCTAGGGCACGTAGTGTCGAAAAGAGGGATTGAGGTGGATATGGCAAAGGTTGACATCATAAAAACCTTACCATATCCATCTAATACTCGAGACGTAAGGTCGTTCTTGGGGCATGCCGGTCTTTATAGACGCTTTATCAAAGATTTTTCGAAGATTGCTAATCCCTTTTGCAAACTCTTGCATAAGGATGCGGAGTTTGTATTTGATGACTCATGTAGGTACTCGTTCGATCTTCTCAAAGAAAGACTTATGACGGCTCCTATCATTCAAGCTCCGCGGTGGGATTTACCCTTCGAGATCATGACGGATGCAAGTGACTACGCTATAGGGGCCGTGCTTGGTCAAAAGGTTGACAAGGTTCCTCACGTAATTAAATATGCTTCATCTCTTCTAAATGATGCTCAACGCAACTACACCACCACAGAGAAGGAGTTCTTGGCGGTGGTGTATGCCATTGAAAAGTTTCGGTCATATCTCTTGGGTGCTAAAGTCATCATCTACACCGATCATAAATCTATAAGGCAACTTGTAGACAAGAAGGACACCAAAGCTAGGTTAATGCGGTGGGTCCTTCTATTGAGCGAATTTGACATTGAAATAAGGGATAAACAAGGAAGTGTCAATGTGGTAGCCGACCACTTGAGTAGGCTTCACATTGATGATGATTTAGTGAGGAGGATGGGTGTAGTAGATGGGAGTTTACCACATGAATCGCTCTATGCCATGAAAACCTTTGAGCCATGGTATGCCAACCTTGTTAATTACATGGTGACTAGGAGATTTCCCACATCTTTATCCTCTAGCCAATGCCACAAGTTGAAGAGTATCTCCCGCTACTTCATTTGGGATGATCCTTACTTGTGGAAAATGTGCCAAGATAACATCATTCGCCGATGTGTTCCGGATGTGGAGGTTCCTTCAATCCTCCGTCATTGCCATGAGTATGCTTGTGGAGGGCACTTTGGGCCACAAAGGACGGCTAGAAAAGTATTAGAGTGTGGATTTTATTGGCCACACCTATTCCAAGACTCTCATGCTTTTGTGAGGACTTGTGATAGGTGTCAAAGAAGTGGGAACATCTCAAGGAGAAACGAAATGCCACAACAACCCATGTTGTATTGTGAAATCTTTGATGTTTGGGGGATCGATTTCATGGGCCCATTTCCAAGCTCAAACGGTCACTTATACATTCTATTAGCCGTTGACTATGTATCAAAATGGGTGGAAGCCATCCCCACTCGGGTTGATGATGCAAAAACCGTGTCAAGCTTCGTCCAAACTCATATCTTCTCACGATTTGGGTATCCAAGAGCTATCATAAGTGATCGTGGCACCCACTTTTGTAATCGGGTAATAGAGGGATTGCTTAAGAAGTATGGAGTGCTCCACAAGATTTCAACCGCCTATCACTCACAAACAAACGGCCAAGCGGAAGTTTCTAATCGGGAAATTAAGGGAATCCTTGAGAAAACGGTAAACCCCTATAGAAAGGATTGGAGTAAACACTTAGATGATGCTCTTTGGGCCTATCGTACCGCGTACAAGACTCCAATTGGCATGTCTTCATATCGCCTCATTTATGGAAAGGCATGCCACCTTCCGGTCGAGGTAGAGCATAAAGCGTATTGGGCAATCAAGTCGTTCAATCAAAATGTTGATGATGCGGGTCTCCATCGAAAATTGCAACTCCAAGTAGTGGAGGAAATCCGTCTTGACTCTTATGATAATGCTGCAATTTACAAAGAGAAGACACGAGTTTGGCATGACCGGATGATAAATAGGAGAGAGTTCAAGGAGGGACAAAAGGTCCTCATGTTTCAAAATCGGCTCAAACTATTTTCCGGAAAATTAAGGTCAAGATGGCTCGGCCCCTACATTGTGAAGCAAGTTCATGCTCATGGAGCAATTGAAGTTGAGAACCCAAGCACGGGAAAAGTAATCAAAGTCAATGGACAAAGGCTCAAGGAATATCGTGAAGGCATGGAAATTCAAGTGATAGAGGAGGTTACTTTGGAAGACCCCGTCTATCAAGATTGAAATCAAAGAGGCGTCATGTCGAGCCATCGACATTAAATAACGGCAAACTTGTAAATACTCTATCCCAATTTAATTGCTTTCCTAGTGTAATTTCCATTCCGTACTTTATTTCATTGTGTTTTATTAAGCTTTCGATAAATTTAATTGCATTGAAATTCAAGAGGCACGTAAGGTTTGTTAAATGGTGTAGTAATTTGCAAAAGCAACCTTGGAATGCGTGCCCAAGAGGAGACGAGAGTCGAGTTCGAGCTAGGAAGTTATATGAAGAGGCCAAGAAAGAAGAACAAAGCAAAAAGGATGAATATTGGCTAAGTGTCGAAATTAGAATTAAAAGAATTGAAGTGACAAATGCGAGCTGACGCGCAGCCTGCGCTGAGGGCTTGCGCAGCTGCGCCCGATTGCGCAGGCCAGGCTAAAAATCGGCGCAGCCTGCGCCGCCTGCGCAGTACTGAAAATCGTCTTCTTTATTCTATTATTCGACACTCATCCATCATATTATCATTCTTATTCTCGAAGAGCTTCAACATCAACTCCTCTCCATCTCTACCAAAACTCATCAAATCACTACCAACCATCACCAAACCCCAAATTCATCACTCAAAACCTTCCAACAACACCACCCTACCATCAAAAACACCATTCAATCACCACAACTCTCTGAAAATCCCCCAAATCACCCAAGAACCCTAACTTTTCCGGGTAAATTTGAAGCTTCTACAAGAGGATTCAAGGGTCAAGAAGGGGTTTTTAGTCATCACTCTACTTATTTGAGCAAGTTTTGTGGAATTTCGGGGAGGTATAACAACTTTTCCCTCATCTTTTTCAATTAAATTTTGCAAAATCCGAATTACAATATTTAGTTAGTTAATTTGGATTCAATTCTTGCTATTTGTCTTGTTTGTGGAGTGTTGGCAAAAAAAAATTCTGTTAGGGAAGGAACAAATCAACAAATATACCTTGAACACTTGAATTCCACCTAGTGCACACAAGGTGTTTGTTGAATTGCCCCTTAGAAAAAAAATTCAGTTTTAGTTGATTTAAAGTGTGTTTTTGAGCAAGCAAAATGGTTTTCGGACTTGGAAAGGGTAAGGGTAAAGGAAAACGAAAGAAGGGAGAGTCCTCCTCTAGTGCCCCACAACCACCACCCCCACCTAAGCCTTTTAAGGGAGATGAAGGATTGCCCGCAACTTACAAGGCCTACTTCAAAAACCTTGAGAGCAAATCCCTCCATATCTCCAAATTTCTACACCCCGGGACCTTGAGGGACATGGGGATTTATGATCAAACGCTAGCATTGCTAGCCAAGGTGGGGCTTGAGCGCTACATTAACCTATCACTCAACACGTACCTGTGGGGAATATCCGTATATTCACCCTTAAAATTTAAGACTATAACGAAATTTTACATGTGAATATCGCGTCATAAAATGAATAACAATAAATCGAAATGCTAGAAATGAGAAACAATCTTTGGTCCATGCAATAAGGCCTAAGATCAGAAATCAACGTAGATTTCCTCCTAATCGTTGCACCCAAAACCGCTTGAGACTATGCCCCTTGTGCTAGAAATGTTCACTAATTGTCTTGCAATATCGAGTGAACTATTGTGAGTTTTACGATGTGAGATCGAGAGAAAATGAGAGAAGAATGCTCTCGAAAACCCTAGTTGTTGTAAAAATGAATGAGTAAAGTGCAAAAGGAGAGAACTCTCTCCTTAT
>JAGPOY010005589.1:2142-12142 GCA_018983105.1 Silene uniflora
AGTCTTCCCCTCTTAAAAACGAACTTCGTCCGCGAAGTTCACACCTATACTCAAAACTTGACTCAAGACTCAACATAAGGCTTAACTCATACTTGACTTTTAACAAACGAAAACTAAATAAGACTCACAAAACTCGATATATAACGTACTAACTTGTAAAAATTGTAAAAATTATACTCGCGATCTTCTCCTACCCCCCTTAAAGAATCAAGGTTACGTCCTCGTAACCGAACTCACCTGGTCAAAGAGATATGGATACTTTTCGCGCATAGCATCTTCTGCCTCCCATGTGGCTTCCTCTACTTGATGATTTGACCACAAGACTTTGACCAACGATGTCTCACCATTTCTAGTTTTCCTCGTCTTTCGGTCTAGTATCTCCTTTGGTGTTTCCACATATGTAAGAGCTTCATCCAATTCCACATGCTCCATCTCCAACACATGTGATACATCAGGAATATAATTCTTAAGTTGCGAGACATGAAATACATTATGCACTCGATCAAGTGCAGCAGGTAGAGCTAGCCGATATGCTACCTCGCCCGCACGATCAAGGATGTCATAAGGACCAATATATTTCTGACTAAACTTGCCTTTCTTTCCGAACCTCATTACCCCCTTCATTGGAAACACTTTCAGCAGAACCTTGTCCCCAACTGCAAATTCCACCTCTCGCCGATGTAAATCTGCATAACTCTTATGTCTATCCTGAGCTGCTTTAATCTTCTGTCGAATCATCTTCACATGTTCAACCATCTCTTGTACTAACTCAGGTCCCAAAACTACTGCTTCTGCACTATCATCCCAACATATTGGACTTCGACACTTCCTACCATATAATGCTTCGATGGGTGACATGCCAATGCTGGTATGATAGCTGTTATTGTATGAGAATTCAATCAAATCCAAGCGATCCTCCCAGCTGCCTCCGAACTCCATGACACACGCCCTCAGCATGTCCTCCAAGGTCTTGAGAGTTCTCTCCATTTGTCCATCTGTTGCTGGGTGAAATGCGGTACTCATCTTCAAGGTAGTACCCATTAACTCTTGTAGCTCTTGCCAAAATCGCGAGATGAATCGCGCATCACGATCTGAAACGATGTCTTTAGGCACTCCATGTAATCTTACTACGTTCTTGCGATAGCCATTCGCTAACTGAAGCTTACTCCAAGTGTCTTTCCTTGGAATGAAATGAGCAGTTTTAGTCAAACGATCCACGATCACCCAAATCATGTTATTACCTTGTGCTGTACGCGGTAATCCCACAATAAAGTCCATGGATATTGACTCCCATTTCCATTCAGGCATATCGAGTAATTGAACCTTACCTTGTGGTCATCTTTGTTCACCTTTGACCCTTTGGCAAGTCAAACACCTTGCAACAAATTCCGCGACATCCTTCTTCATTCTTGGCCACCAGAAAGTCTTCTTTAAATCTTTATAGAGCTTGTCTCCTCCCGGATGTATAGAGTAAGGTGTACAGTGAGCCTCTTTCATAATTATCTCTCTCATGTCCTCATCAGCTCGCACACACCATCTTCCATCAAACCTTACACTCCCATCCGAGTGAATGGAAAACCTGGTCATGTTTGTCTCTCCAATTTTGTCTCTCCACTCCTGAATCTTAGGATCAATGAGTTGCTTTTGCTTCAACTCCGTATAAAATTCTGGTTCTAAGTTCAAACTACTAACCTCATCACCTTTGCGAATCATGTAAATCCCCATCTTGTTCACTTCATCCTTTAGTTGCATTAGAGATAAAGATGTACATAATGCGTGTATACTCTTTCTGCTTAATGCATCTGCAACCACATTGGCTTTCCCTTCCAGGTAGTCTATCTTCATGTCATAATCTCCGATTAGCTCCATCCACCGCCGTTGCCGCATGTTCAACTCTTTTTGTGTGTGGATATACTTGAGACCTTTATGATCCAAAAATACCTTAAAAGTTGCACCATACAGGTAATGTCTCCAGATCTTTAAGGCATACACCACTGCACCTAGCTCCATGTCATGAGTTGGGTAATTCTCCTCGTATGGTTTAAGCTGTCTTGAGGCATATGCAATTACCTTCCCGTTCTGCATAAGCACACACCCCAAGCCATTCTTCGATGCATTTGTATATACTTCAAAATTTTCATCCCCTTCTGGTAAAGCTAGGATAGAAGCTGTGGTCAGACGTTCCTTTAAGGTCTGGAACGCCATCTCACAACTCTCATCCCAGTGGAATTGAGTCACCTTTCTCATCAACGCCGTCATTGGTTTTGCGATATTTGAGAAATCCTTCACAAACCGCCTGTAGTATCCGGCCAACCCCAAGAAACTTCGAATTTCTGCTACATTCTTTGGTCCTGTCCACTTAGAAACTGTTTCTATCTTTGCCGAGTCAACAGAAACACCCTCCTTTAAGATAATATGTCCAAAAAAGGACACCTTCTCGAGCCAAAACTCACATTTCGAGATCTTTGCAAACAAGTGATGGTCTCGCAATGTTTGCAACACCACTCTTAAATGTTCTTCATGCTCCTCTTTACTCTTGGAGTAGACGAGTATGTCATCGATGAAAACAGCCACAAACTGATCCAGGTATTGACTGAATATGCGGTTCATCAAATCCATAAATACTGCTGGCGTATTAGTCAGTCCAAACGGCATCACTACATACTCATAGTGACCATACCTTGACCTGAACTCGAATCCTTAGTTGATGATAGCCCGACCTCAAGTCAATCTTAGAGAAAACTCCAGCTCCACTCAATTGATTGAATAGGTCGTCTATTCTAGGTAAAGGATACCTATTCTTCACTGTCACATGATTCAGCTCTCTGTAGTCGATACACAACCTCATAGAGCCGTCTTTCTTCTTCACGAACAACACTGGTGCACCCCAAGGCGATACACTTGGTCGAATGTATCCCTTCCCTAGCAGATCATCTAGATGTTTCTTCAACTCATCCAGCTCCTTTGGTGCCATACGGTACGGAGCCTTTGAGATAGGCCCGGTTCCAGGTTTCAGCTCCACGTTGAAATCGATATCTCTTCTTGGTGGTAATCCTGGAATCTCATCTGGGAACACATCCTCGAACTCCGATACTACTGGTATGTCCTTTGCTACTGGCACCGCTGCTTCACTATCCCGGATATGACATAGAATCATGGGACACCCCTTCCTCAAGTAGGACTTTAAGGTCATCGCTGCAATACACTTGAACTTGGGCTTGACTACAAACCCTTTGTAAGATACTCTAGTTTTCCTAGGACCCCATAGAGTTACTTTCTTTTGATGGCAGTCGATACTAGCGTTATACCTGTTGGAGGATGTGTCCTCGACAATAATGCGATCACAGTAATTTAATTACATATTTCAAAATCTCATATTAAGAATACAAATTGGAAAAGTTACTCCTAGTCAACTGGTCAACATTTATCAGTAATGATTGGCTGTCTAGAGTTTGACATTATTGTCATATGATGGTGATGATCAGTTGATCCCTTTAAGGTATCTCAAGGGAATTCGGTCTTAATTGATTATTAAATTAATCGTATGGGATACGGGTTAATTAATACCTTATAACTGGAATTGATTTTATGAGTAAGTTGACGGTCTTATTATAATTGGATTAAATAAGACTCCGTCTATATAATAAAATTGTTTTATTACTTGAGTACGTTTATTGTTTACGAAACAATTGAGACGGGAATGAACGGTCCATCGTAATTACGAAATGTCGTAATTTATATTATGATGACACATTATATAAGATAGTGATTAAATTTACTAGTGAAATTAATTGCATAACTGCACAACATGTTATGTAATATGCTACATATGTGTGACATGTGACATTTATACAAATGACAAACATAAAATGGAATCCATTTTATGTAAATGGACCGAGTAAGTGAAGAAAATAAGAGGAGTTGGGTGCTTTTATTAAGAGACAATGTAAAATGATTATGTTGGGACATAATCATAACATTCTCTACCCTAGGTGGCCTTGTGAAGACAAATTTGTAGAAATTAGACACACCCATTGGGCACCCTACCCAAGCTCCAACCGTGCTCCCTCCTTGTCCATAAGAGGAGTTGTTTTCTCATTTTTACTATTATTCATTCATGCAAAAAAATTTGATCTTCTCGCTAGTTTTCTCTTCAAATTGTTTCTAGAGAAATAAAATCAATTCATACTAAATTCACAAATATTACTTGTAGTAGTAATTATTTTTAGTAATATAAAAATAAGGTAACTCGTATTTATTTTCTAGTAACAAAATAATTACGGGTATTGAGATCGTCTCCTTGATACGAACCTTTGGGCAATCGATTTACACTTAATCGATCAGGTATTGGAGCTATTTGGGATCTTACTTACGAAGACTAATTTGGTAGGAGGCCAATTAGTATAACCGTTTTTAGTCTATTTGTAAGGATCCCGATTTCTTTTCTTATGTTTATTTAATTTGCATGCATAAGATCCGAATTTATGAGTATAAATTTAAATTCTCATATGTGATATGAGTATGACATGAAATATGATTTCTAACAAGTGGTATCAGAGCTTTATGGTTGTTGCATGCAAGATCGGGATCGTTTTTCCGAGTTAATTTGATTAACGAATAAAACGAATAATTTGTGTTTTATGTTGATAAATCACGAAATAATTTTGCATGTTAAAGTTTCGGGTTCTAAATTGATTTTAGGCCACAAAAAAAAATTTATGGATTTTTATTGTTCATTTTTATAATTATTTGTATAAAATGTCATTTTTATGACTAAAATGTCATTTTTAAACGAAAAATAGTTAAATGTTGAATCATACCGTGTTTTTTGGATATGTTCTGATATATATATTTTACAGATTGTATATAAAATTTCGTGTGAAAATGAGTTATTTTGCATGAGATATGAATTTTATGAGATAAATAGTCATATTATGAGAAAAATGGGTAAATATGAGTTATATTTCGAATCAGGCCATGAATTTTTAATATGTTATCACATGAAATATTTACAGAGATTATGTAAATTTTGAGATTTTCCTATCTTATAATGCATGATTTATGATTTTTGAGGTAAAAATCGTATAAATGGTGACTTAATTTTGCATAAGAGGCTAAATTGCATATTATGGCATCAAATTTTACCTATACGTGTCATATGTGATATGAACATCAGATCAAAATTTGCATGTTGAAAAGTTTAAGTTTTTCTTGATTATTAATTTTTATGTTGATAAAAGTTGGTAATAAGAGCTTTATTAGTCATAATTGTAAAAATTAAACTTTTAAGGCACAAAATTTGTGTTTTCCAGGTTCTAAGAACTTGTTCAATATATTTAAGATTTTACTTTTAATTTATTGCATGTTTTTATGTTTAATTTGGAATTAATGGTTTAAAAACATGTTTTATATGATTTATTTGTGAAATAAGTCAAAATATCTTAAAAACAAATTTTATTAATGTTCTGGAATATTGGGAATTTTCCAGAATGTTCAAAATTTTTATTTTGAATGTTTCGAATGTTTATGATTTATTGGGTTTTTCCTTTAAATTTTTCGGTTTCACGAGTAATTATCGAACAATAATGAAAATCAAGTTGAATCATGTTCAAAAGTTTGGTGAAGACTAAATTTTGTATCTTAAGTGTGTTAGGATGATTAACTTGGACATAAATTTTATTTATGTAATATTAAGTGATTTTAAGTAGTTAAAATCACGCATATCCGTAAAAACCGCAACCGAATATACGATATTTGCTCGACTTAGGCGATTTGGTATAAAAATTAGCATATGAATACATATTTTAATGCTGCATTTTTAATATGATTGTCATATTTTATTTTATATAATTTTGAATTATGTAATTTTACTTAGTATGGCCTTAGTTTTAATCGATATTGCCCGAAATGTATGGGAATATTGATTCGGTTGTAATTTATGTGATCTCGTATCATTTTTATGTATTATTTTAGTTTTTCTTTTTATATTGTATAAAGTAGAAAAGCATTGTAATTTTATTATATCGAAGATGCTTCAAAGACGGTGCCATTCGGAAAGGCGTTCCGACAAGACGGTGTTTTCTTGGGAGGCGTGCCAATTGAAGTTCAAGGGACCAATAGAGTTGATTTCCGAATTTGTAATAGTTAATTAGATTTACTATTTTTAGGAAGGCCATACTAGGATTTTTATTTATGCTTTGCATTTATTTATATGTTTGCATGCATAGCCAAATCGCCATTAGATTGCATCCATCCATTTTCTTTTATCGAGTCTAAATCGACCGTGTCAATTATAATTATCGAGTTCACCGCTTTAGTTACTTAAAACGTGATGGATAATAAATTGACATGACCTCACGCTAAATAAATAGTTGAGAACTTGGCCGTACCAAATAGTAGAAACCATGAATCCCAATTTCATAAGGGAGTAAAGCCGGCTCACCGTAATACAAACCTTGTTACGTTGGGTAAGTGGGTAATAAGTGTTATTACTTCAAAATTTGGGTTGGACTCAACGGAAGAGTGTTGACCGTTGTTGCACGTGTTCCGGGCCAAAGATAAATATTAGAGTAATGTTATCGACCGAGAGTTCTAGTGTAGAATCTATTAAAGAGTTAATCCACCAAGTTATATTAAGGGAAGTGTAGAGGGCCCGGTGGCTTACATGGAACTTAATATGAATTTGGATCTCGGAATCATTTATATAAGTTGGGTTGAGGTCACTTTATAAATGGACTTGTATAAAATATTTACAAGTAATTAAACGATGAATGTTAAGTTTTCCCATTTTCGGTTGTCTTTTGTTCTATGTTTTACTCCAACCAAAATACGATATCATTACGATTTTAACTCATATCTCCTCATATTATCGCTTCTAAAAGACGGATTTAGTTTTTCCTTCTAATCCTCGCATCACCCATTGTAAGGATCTCTTGTGAAGAGTATAGATGAAGTTATTCATGATCAAAAGGGCTTTTGATTCTTGATTAAGATATCTACTTACAATGAATAAAATTTCATATACTTAATTGAGTTTAGTAATAATTTGAAATTATAAATCGTTTTGGTAATTGGATTTGTGAGAAATCGCAATTAACCAAAATATCGCTACCACCTCTATGAATAAATTGAAGAGTAATCTTCATGAGTTCTTATTTTGTGTTTCTTTGGGTAAAGATTCATTAAAATGAGTGGGAGCATTCTCTTAAGTGTTAAGAATTAGACGAGGTTCACGAAGAAATTTGAATGAGATTGATACAAGACAAAGGTTAAGGTTAAGTTATTGTGAATAACAACGCTAAACCTAGGTAAAATATCAATCCCGACCGATAAAGTTTCCTTTTAAAAGGTGTTCGACACTAAAAGGGAAACTATCCCCATTCATTGAAGAATAAGCAAATTAGTTTTGGGACATCTAATGGAACTTTCTTCTCTAAATGTTTACTTGATTGACATTAATTTTGCTAGTATAACATCGTCAAATATTTGATACCGGCGGTGGTAGTCATCTTCATATTCGATACTAAGGATGCTAATTATATGACGACTAGCATTAAATAATGTCGAGAGATGAAACAAGAGTCATTGAGTGATTAATTTAGTTTTGGGCTTAGATTTGTACCTTAATTAGGATATTAAGTACAAAACTCTAAATGAGAATATAACTTTTGTTAAGATACAAAAGAGGCTTCACTTTTGTGACCAAGTCATTTTGGTTCATGGCAGTTTTTACAAGTCAAAAGTGACTATATTCTAAACCAAACTAGAATAATTAACATATCATATAGATGATGTGATACTCAATTTGGAATCCCAGATTAAATCTTGAATGATAAACGCATTAAATCACAAGAGTTGGATAATAGCCTTGGAACCATTAGATTGTTAATCTTATGGTATAGCGTATCTTGTATTCAAAGCAAGATGGTTCGTGCTCTTTTGTTGAAAAGATGGCCGAACATGTAAATCATTGATCCAGATAAGGTTCATCATTACTTCTTCTCTTTTGCCAACGATTTAAGTTGAAACTAGAGTGTTCACTTAATAAGGTACAAAGAGAAATCTTTGAAGAAGTTCAAAGAGTTTCATGTGAAGTACTTAAACCTAAAGGATTATAAGATCAAGGCTCACAATTCGATCATGATGGAAATATCTTAGTGGTGACTTAGATATACACCAAAGAAAGTGTGATATAGTATCACAAGTTTATCTCTCCTAACACACATTATGGGATAAGATGTGGTTAAATGAAGAAATCGAACCCTATTTGATATGGTTTGGGTTTTAATCAAGTTGAGTTACTTGATTTTATTTTGGGGTTTTATCGTTTTGTCTTTAAATTCTTTTTCCACTAAATCAAAACGATTCATATAAGATATGATAAGGTAGGGTACCATGTTTGTAAGTTTCCGAAACAAACTAGTGATCGCATTTCTTGCATATAATCACGCGTACAAAGGGTTTGTGGCTCGTGATGCTGTCTTTCTAAAATACAGGTCTATTTTTGGAAGACAGAGTGGGAGAAATGTTGAAGAGAGCCACAAAAGAAATGTGTGTGTGTCGCAAGAAACTAAGTTTTCTTGGCTACATTTAAACGTTGTTGTTTCGAAACCTAGGAGGCAAAGTTAAATTCATATCTTCTTCAAGATGATGAATTGCAACCTAGGAAGTAAGGTTGAACTCATATCTTGTTGAAGATGATGAATTCGTGTTACTTTTAGAAAGTAAAGAACGTACAACTTACAAAAGGATTGTTTTAAGTCACAACTCCTAATAATGGCTTGAGGCCATAAAATCCGAATAGAATTCTCCAAGGTGATATTGTCGAAGTTACTTGAAGAAGTTTATTTCTTCAATATTATTGACTTGGGAATGCAAAAATATTATAGATATTTTAAAGCTAGATTGGTGGCAAAGGGTTTGCGCTAATGCTTAAGTTTATTCGGATCCTCTTAGCGATTGCATTTCATTGTAATGAAATTTGGCAATTAAATCTACAAACCACTTCTTGAATTACATTCTAAAAGAAGGAATGTATTCAATACATGTCATGAGTTTTGTAGATTCATGCAAAACTAAGACAATGTGCAACTTAAGAGATAGTCTTAAGTAGGGCACTAATGAGTTGTGGTCAACCTTTTGATCCTGTAATAAAACTTCTCTCGATAGGTCGAGGAGTTGTGTTTATACATGAAGTTTAGTGGGAGTAACGGTGATTTTGAGTAGTCTTATATGTGGGAGATATATTGATCATTGGGAATGAATTAAGACTTTGGAGTAATAAGATACATCCTAAAGTAACAAGATTTTTGTAGATAAATCTATATGATATTAGCACTAAGTCCGAAGTCTTATGTTGATAAGATTCGTGATAAGTTCAATTGAGTTGAACGTATTTGATTGATTCCATTTGCTTCCGCTGCCGGATCAATTAAATGTGCAATGATATCTCTTCATATACTTTGAGTATGATGAATTGGATGTATAACGTTTCATATATTTTGAGTATGATGAATTGTTTCAAATCAAATTTAAGTAATAGTTACTTAATAGCCATGTAAATTATCCTTAAGCACTTGAGGAAGCATTAAGGATATAAAGCTAAGTGTTTTAATGCAATTCACTTAATTGTGTAAGGGTGTTGCACAAGTGAAAGTTGAGATTGCGTAAGGTTTCCGACAAAACCATATTCGAAACACATAAGGATGGTTGATGAACCATTATGGCTATCTTATTTAAGGAGTAGATATGCTAGAATCGCTCTAGGCAATTAAGAACAATGAGAGATAAGAACAACGAAAATTGAGTACATTTGCATCATGAGATGTATATGTGCAAGAGGGATGAGTCTCGCAGACTGTGAGAACAGTGGGAGCTATTCAAAGGCTGAGAGCCTATGTCCAGATTGGATCTAGACGAGTACTCAGAAAGTTTTGTAATGCAAGAGTATATATTACAAAGGAAAACATGTATGCAGTAAGGTAGGGTAAGTTGCCAAGTG
>JAGPOY010005592.1:0-10904 GCA_018983105.1 Silene uniflora
TTAGCGGCTTCATATAAAAATTGGGGGAAAAAAATAAAGTGATGACGTGGACACTATGAACCCAAATATGTTGAATTCAACACTAATCACCAAATTAATTGGGTAATTAACGCTAATTGCCCAAAAAATTCTATGACGAGTCGAAATAACGTAGCTATGAAGGTAGTGATTTATGCAATCGCAATTATGATAAATTTCGATATTCTTAAAAGTGTATCGGATTCACATTTTTTGGCAACATGACCTCGCCTACTATAATCAGCGAGTCTTGTATGAAACAGACACACTACCAAACCGTTAAATCACGAAGAATAGTACGGAGTATAACATTAAATACTTGTCAACTCCTTTTTCTTTAACCACTACTTAACATATTAATTAACTACAGTTAAAGTTGGAAAATTAATCAAATTCTGAATCTGAGGAAGGTCCAAGAGGTCCTACAATTACAACATCGCAAACTACCAATTCTTAATAAAATTTAGCATTATTATCACTTACAATTAAACAATTGAGCAATTATTGTAACTTCAAATAAAAAATTGAGCATTATTATCACTTGAAATATAAAATTGAGCATTATTATCATTTTCAGCCGTCAGATATTCTGTATGTTTCTTTGGTTAGGTCCCTTAGGTGTGCATGTGGATTTTGTCCCATTAATTATGGTTATGATAAATATATTCTCAAAGACGGTGTCTTACTATATTAATGAGAGATAACTACGAATAAATAAATAACTTAAAAATTAATTAAAATGGAAAAGGCAAAAATAAATAAAAGAGGTCTCTTAATAATAGTAGTAATGAGAGACCGTCTTTCTTAAAGAATTTGTGAATATCGATAATCAATAAATTACATCAAACTATAATACAATATTATCTATTTATTCTAACATAATTGGTTGTACAACGAATGGTTGTGTCACTTGATAAATGGAATACTCCACAAAGACGATTTCAACGAACGAGGTTTGAATTCAAGTTATGTACGACTACTCGTAATGTTTGTGACATGTCTAAGTCCAATTACATCTAAACTTATTGTTGGGCTAAGTGTGTTGCTTCGGCCCATCATAATATAAGCTGACATCAGTTTTATGGGCTGCTGTTAAGTTTGATCCAGTATTAAAATTTTATAACAGACTTCCTCCGTAGTCCGTTCCATTGAGTTCTTTACATATTTCATTTAGTTGTTTACGTTTACTTGTAAACATAAGGGTATAGTAACCAAACATATAAATACCCCACTTTTTTACCTTTTCTTATTCTTGGTGCAAAAAACAAACCTAAAGAATCCAATATTCTATAATACCATGTCTAATTAAACAAAAAGCATAATTATATAAATTTGATTATTACACCAAAGTACAAGCCTTGATGAAATATTTCTACAATTTCGATTTTGGATAACAAAAATAAGTAAATACACTTACTAACTACATACTTAAACTTGAACTTGCAAGTGTTGCAACAAGCTTGTATCAGGAACAGGAACTTCTGGCCCCAAACCATTATTAATCAAATCACAAAACTCGAAATTGAAATCGAAATCAAGACCAAATTGATCATTAAAACTTCCCGCAAAGTCGCCATCAAAGTCGATATCATCGAATCCAATTCCTTGATTACTCATCGTAAAATCTTGTGTAATACTAGTAGTAATATCATCAATGCTGGAAAAAACTTCGTTACTTGAGCTTTCCAATGAATTATCGAACCCAAATCCTTGATCGCTTGTCGAATAATCCTGTTTAATATTATCAACGCTTGAAACAACTTCGTTCCTTGACCTTTCCAATGAATTATCGAACCCTAATCCTTGATCACTTGTCGAATAATCCTGTTTAATATTATCAACAGTTGAAACAACTTCGTTCCTTGACCGCCTTTCCAATGAATTATCGAACCCAATTCCTTGATTACTCATTGAAAAATCCGGCTTAATATCAACAACGCTTGAAACATCTTCATTCATTGACCTCTCCATTGAATTATCGAACCCTAATCCTTGATTAATACCATCAACCCTCGAAACGACTTCGTTCTTTAACCTCTCCAACGCGACCTTAAACTCCTCAAGCTCGCTTAACCCGAGTTTATCAACTTCCACCCCATCCCACCAAAACCCGCCACAATTACCACTCCCACCGTAATTATTAACAGCGTCATTAGAACCCGAACAATTAAGAAAACGTTCAAGGACGGAATCGGGATTAGGATGACCATAAGGAAAACAATTACCAGCTTCAGAGAATGTAATTAAAGCAATTTCCGAACCATAATTATAACACAACTCATCACACTTTTTAAACAATCCTTGACGTCGTTTTGAAAACGTAACTTGTCGACTTGTTTTCTTCATTACTTTCTTTGTTACATCAATCTTTTTCTTCCCGTCTGATGTTTTCATTCGTTTCGCCATCGATGTGCTTACTACTCCAACCTCCTCCATTGAATGAAATTATTTAACAAGTACGCGTAATTAATTAATTAGAAAGTGTTTGTTTAGTAAGATCGTCATACACAAGTATTGTTGCGATATATATAAGGGTCTGAGTTACTGATTATTACAACCTGAAAAACTTTCCAAAAAATAAGTCGGAGAATATGATTTACGAAATTTGGTAACTAAATTAACGGTAATATTTCCAATTTCTTAAGTGTTATGTTTGGCGGTGGATAACAGGATAGGTAAATTAACGGTAATATTTTTACCGCGTGGGTTGACAGCTAGTAATTAAAATAACAAAACGCGCGCATTCAGACTAGGGATTTTTCAATATTTTAAAAAATATGGAAATTTATATTTCTTGAGTTTTAATGTACACCGAAGATGTCTTAGTTTAGTGGTTAAGACGGATGTATTGTGGGCAATAGGTCCCAGGTTCGAATTCCCCCTCCCCTAGACTATGTGCNAAAAAAAAAAAAAAAAATGTGCCGGAGTATATTTTTGTGTCTATGTTTGACTTTTCTCGAGTTTTTTTTTGGCGTTTTTCCATTTTATAGAGACAATTTTTAGCGATATTTTTTTGTGCCTCAGCATCGTCTTTAAAAATATAATGACTAATTTTTAAATTTGTAGTATATAGTAATTTTTTTTAAGATGCTTTGTTCACCACTTTATTTTTCAATAATGAGTCAATGGTTAACAAAGCTATCCATACTTGAACATCTCTTACAGGGACAAAAGTCGAGATAAAATATTATATTAACTACTCGAGCCAGGGCCCAATTTGACCCTAAGGTAGCTACGTCACTGATCTCTTAACATTTTAGCCTCCTAGGCGACTTTGTAAGAGTGAGTTTGAGGTAGTCGGAAACTACTTATGCACCAAAGGACCACCCTAAGTCCTAACATCGTTACGCGTAGCATTTTCAGCAATAAGGTGACAGCTCATAATGCAACTTCTATGTACAACGTAAGAGCCTAAAACATTTCCCCCAAAATTTGAGAGATTTGAATCATTGCCCTCAGAAACCGTCTTAGACGTAAAATATAGCTTTCAAGTTTGAATTCTACTATAACGATCGATGTTCGCAATTTTGAGATAATGTTGCGAAGAGTAATTAATTCGCGTAATCATGGTAGTTTCTCGTATAATTGATAATATTAAAACATAAGCTTGTAACAATCAATTGAATATTTTCATTCCTGAAGAATATGTATACAACAACAGATGCTATATGATCACAACAATCATCTCTTCACAGTTCGATTCCAAGTACGACCCGACATAAGTATTCTCTTGATTATTTGACAGGAAGAGCAGTATCATGCTTCATTTTCACCAGGCTGCTCTCAATATTTCGTAAGACGGGTTTGTACCTGAAATATGAAATCAAACAGCAACATGTATTTTCAAGATTCTCAAATTTAGTTTCATTCAAAACTCAAAAGAACAGAAGGGTGCTCTACAATTATGAAATCAGTATCGAGATTTGGTTTAACTTACAGTCGAGCAAGGTTAGTATACGCTCGTGTAGCCTGTTGGAGTTTCAGAGACAATTGCATGACCTCAGCTGATAAACCCTCTGCCCTGCTTTGTTCCGTGGCTAGTTGTCCCTGTAACCAATTCGGCGATACTTAGAGATCGTATCACCCTTGTGTTTTCTTACTGATTTATTATCAACTGAACAAGTATTTGTCAATTTACGGGTTATGTTGCCAAAAATAGGTTCCGAGTAGTAAGAACACAGAGAGATTCTTTAGAACACCCCCTACATAGCTACATGTTATCATACACTTAATCGATGAGATCATTAGAATGGTAGATATAGGGCATAAATTCCATTAGTCAGTCGAATAAGAAGAAAATACTTGGTTGCGATGTACAATGATATATTGATATGGTACACCGAGTGCAACTAAGAAAATTTTCAGAGAGCCTTATTGCATAACACTGAGTAATGGAGCAACTCTTTTTTTTTTTTACAGCTGCAAAAGAAAAACAGTTCTTTTGACCAAAAAAAAAAATGTTACTCCGTATGTTTGATGAGAATACAAACCTTGAGGTTGAGTACTTCATTTGTGTAACCAACTGCACCCATTTCGTCGTTTCTGAAATTTCTGGGATCTGTTGATTTGTTTACTGACATTCCTCCGTTTGAGGACATTACACGAATCTGTTCTGTTCTAATTTGATCCAGCAATCCTCGGAGCTCTTCTTTGTGTTTGAGACATTCTTTTACCTAAAAGGTTAGACAAGTAAAAAGATAATGGGATCCCAAAGATAATTAACTCTCTTGTGTCAGAAATACTGGAAGTGTAGAATTAATGAGTCATTTTGTTTTATTCTATTATTCCGTATATATTATCTCTCTTGTGATTTAAGCAACGAAAAATCCATTGTGTTTCAACCTTCCAAATTTCCATTGTAGCATCAAAACAAGAAACGTAAACAATTCGTTGAAAATAGATGCAAAGAAGATAGTAAAGTCAAAGGACACCCTGACTATTTCCCTTTCATTCAATCAAGAATCAAGATACAATCGCAGAAGGGAGTCCAGCAAAGTAATCCCTCCGTAGGAAAAAGGAAGAAAGAAAGAATAACCAAGCACCAAAGCCGCTTAATACTATCAGTGTCCCACGAAACACTAAACAATAGACCCGTGACGAAATGCCAAAATAATCTTAAAAGGCATCCCAAATTACCTGATTTTCCCAATGTGAAGCCACCCCCGCAGCTTCCTGGTAGGCAGATGTCAGACTCGAGTTCTCTTCAAAAAGCCTCTCTATCTCAGAAGATTGAGAATCAATCTGTTAATGAAAATGTTAACATCAGCATATCAAACTAATCGAGTGCGGATGGCCTATTGTTAATGAAATAATAGATGCCATATAGATGTGTGGTGTTCCATTTTCATAAATGTGAATCTGATTAATTCTTTTTTTTTTTTTTGTGCGTCGTATGACATAGTATTATTAATGAAATTAATCTTTCTGCTGAAGAAAAGAAAATCGAGCCGTTTGGAAACAGAACAGGAATATATCCTAGTAGAGGTAATACGTAATACCTCCAGAAGAAGCTTCTGCCTGCCACTTTCCAACCTCTCCACCATTACTGCCATATCGTGCAATTGGTTCTCTAGCTTCTCCTTGTCTTCCTAAAGGGTTTATACAATCAGTAAGCTATTGATCAGAGATCATATTTGTTACCAAGAATGGTAAGAGCCTCGTCTCACAAATATCTCTCAAATCCCAATGCATCCGAACAAAATAGTATGTAATACACTTTTTCGATACCTTTTCAAGTCGTGAATCTAATTATAAGTTTTACAATTCTTTTAAGAGTACTTCTATGTTCAATTGAAATTCAATTCAATATCTTGAAAAACAAATGCGTCATATACTCAGTTTATAAAACTGATGGAGTTTATCTAGACTAGATTCCAGGCCCCCTTTATAGACATGTTTCAAATCATCCAGCCATCAAAGTAATTTACAATCAGACAACTCATATTTACCAATAAAACACCCGAAACAATTTACAAATCTATATGCTGCCCAATATGACTTACAAAGGTAAATGTATTCGAGGATGTTTTCCTTGAAGCATCATCTGCAAGACATAACAGCAAAGATTTTAGGAAGACTAAGCAAAAAGCAACTTATTAGTAAGAAACTTTCTACATGTAATTGGCGTTATCGAAAGTAAGCACCTGAACTCATTGAAAGTACCTGAAGAACTTTTCGTTACTTCCACAAGCTTCAATTCCAACTCTTGCTTTTCAGATATAAGAGCAGAAACTCGAGCTTGCTCTTCTGCTAACCGTTGCTGCTCTTGTTGCCTCAACTTCAACTCTCTCTGTAACAAGCTCACCATGAGAACACTTGAAAATACAAGAAGCGGGCAATCCGATAAAATGCTTATTCAAGTTACCTCAAACTCCAATTTTAGGTTATTTAACTCTTTTTCCCATATATGAATTTGATCTGGTGAACCCATAGAAGCCATACTGCCAGCGGAATCATTGATTGCTTGCTGCTGAATGGAATTGAGTTCTGCTCTTAATGTGGCTGCGTCTTCCTCAGCCTATTATAAGACAACAGTAAGTCATAAGGCAGAAAGCTCAATAAATCAACAAAAAAAAATTACTCTCATGAAAGACAGCCTCATGCCTTCACGTACAAAAATTGTGAGACGTACAATTGATAAGGGTTGGATAAAATGTGCTAATGGGTAGTCGGTTAATAAAGAGCGGTCTCACAAAAGATGCTGTGTGAGACCACCTCTTTTGAGAACTTGTGACAAAAAAAAAAGGACGGAACAAATGCTTACTCTGTACTGCTCTTCTTCAGCCTCCTTCAAACGCTTTTTTAATGTCCGAAGTTGTGCTGAGAGATCCTCCTACATGAATATACCAAATTCCATAAGTTCAATGTCCAAACAAATTCGGAGTATACAAGTACTCCCTCAATCTTGATCATTTGTTTACCTTTTTTTATTCCTTTTGAGAGGTATTTTAATTGAAGGTAAACAAATGACCGGGACTCAGGGAGTAGATCACAGCCATCTATATATTGACAAGTACTATTTCAGAAACTGTATACCCTTGCAACAACAGCAGCATCTTTCTCCATTGCGACATCTCTAAGTGCTTTCCTCAAAGACGGTACTGAATTTTGTTCCTGCAATTTTGACACAAAGAGATCCAACTAAGTACTAATACATCAAAACCTCATTCATTCAATAGACCAAGTAATTCCTATCACATTAACCAGACAATTATACGAGGAATACATATCCGTGGGTTGGTTTTACATTGTTAGATAGTCTCATACATGACACACTGAAGTTATAATGTACCTACCAGATCATTCAGTCGCCTTTGCAGCGTCTCACATTCCACTTCTTTCGCCTCAAGCTACAAGGACAAATGATGCTATAAGTAAACAATACCCTTCTAAAGGACCATGTGTCACAAAAAAAAAGAAGAGAAAATAAGTCACATACCTTTGAGCCAAGTCTGTTGTTTTCATCCTCAAAAAGAGCATTCTTGTTCTGTAAATCCCTAATCTGTGCCACTAAGCTGCCCACATCCTTCTAGAACCAAACATTGCCAACCAAACACAGGTCACAACATAGTAAAAATCAAGAACGGAAATTAATCTGCACAAAACTTATCCAAACCCATAAAGATCACAACTTTTACGACAGTTTGTCGTTTATGTTCCAAAATATTCCATCTACTCATATGGATTACGCAAGTAGTTCCACAAGAACATCTTCAAGAGAAGCTAATCTACACAAACCCTAACCTTTATGACAATTTGTCATCTATGGACCGAAATATTCCCGCAATAAAAACTAACAGAAGCCCCGAAAATTCCACAACATCTTCAACATAAGCTAATCTACACAAGTCCTAATAAGCCCTCTAAAGATCACAGCTTTATGACAATCGCCATCAATAATGTAACAAAATTTTCCCTCAACTCAAAACAACAGAAGCTCAAATAGTTCCACAACATCATCCGAAGAAACTAACCAAATTCCAAACAACTTCTAACAAACAACCATATAATCAAAGCTCCATTATACAGTAATGTACCAACAGGTCCAACACCCATAAAGATCACAGCTTCACATGGTTATCGGATTGGCTATGAATAGGCCCTTACCAATTCGCATTTCCCTCTTAAAGATTGTGTTATAGATGTATTTTCAATAGGAGACATGATAGAATTCGCTCTCAACAAGTCATGATTAGTAGGATCCCCGAGCGTATCTGTCAACCCCTGCTTCATTACAATTTCTCATCTATGGCACCCAAATTTCCCCTCAATCAAAATTACAAGAAATTCAACATAAGCTAATCAAACAACATCTAACAACCCTAAACAAAGATCAAAACTTTACAACAAATTTCCCAATTTATACATTCAACATCATCAAATCACCAAAAAAACCCTAAAATTACCTCAGAAAGCTTGGAAACACTATCAGATTTTTTGATCCCACCATTATCTGAAACCAAATTGAAAAAACTATCAAAACCCAAATTAACAAACATCATAAACCCATGATTTCTTCACAATCTTTCATAAAAAATAAAAAATAAATTTTAAATTAAATTAAAAATTGAAAAAATTACCAGGATGATTAGATGAAGTGCTGAGATCAGACCCAGAAGATGCTTTGCTCATCCTTTCAGCTGCTCTTTTCTGCCTTATTTCTTCTAGCTGCAAAATTCATCAATAAAATTGGAAAAATGTCAGATTTTTGGATTCCCAATTGAAAATTATATAGATGAAATTGGAAAAGCTTAGATTTTTGAATACCCAATTGAAAATTATATCAACACATTTAGAAAAATGTCAGAATTTTTGAATATAGAAATTAAATTATATCAATGAAATTGAATAAATGCAAGCTTAATTAATTATGAAATAGGGAGTTTATATTTCATACACGGATTTTACTAAATCATACACGAGTTTGGGAAAAACTAATGGGACATTGATTTTACTAAATCATACACGAGTTTACGGAAAACTAATGGCAAAATGTATGATTTAGTAAAACCGTACATGAAAAAGCAACTACGTAAAATTACCGTTCTTCGACCGAGAGATGCATGGTGTTGAGAATTCATGATGGTATGAATAAAATTGAGAGAATTTTTTGAAGATTAATGATATGATGAACACCAATGCATCTGTTTTTTGTATGTAATTATTTCTGAATTTGAATTAAATTAGGAGCATATGTGTTGTTATGTCGTATTGCTATATATAAATTGAAGGTTTGTATGTGAACAAATAAGTCTGGGTGGTGTAGTCGGTTATCACGCTAGTCTCACACACTAGAGGTCCCCGGTTCGAACCCGGGCTCAGACATTTTTTAACCGTTCAATTAATTTTAGTAAACAAGGGGTAGTTTTTGGCATTTTAGTTTGTTACTCTTACTCTAATACTCTTATTGGCCTTGATTCTGAATGTGCAATAATTTTGTGCAAATCGGTGTACTTTAGAAGTTTTCTATAAATAGGTTGGGCAAATTTAGTTTTGGATCAGATAATTTTGTCTAAGCTGATGAGTTCATTTAGGTCTAGTTGCGTTGAAGTTTTGATCTTCTGGCATGTCTGGTTGGATAGACAAGAATTTTTGTCTTGTATTCAAATATTAACTTCTTACATTACGAAAATTAATCCGTAAACAGTTTTACTATTGGTAACTACGAAAGTGCAAGAAAAGGAGTTGATTTGTCAAATGCACTGTCCATTCATGATAATGTTACTGTAAAGAGCAATTTGTCAAATGAACCGAAATTACCTTCGACCAAACTTCATCTCGAGTGGATTGGTCAAATAAACACTTATTAAGGTGAGAGAGGAGTTGATTTTGATTTCACATGAACTCGAGTCTAAGCTCTAATTGGCTCAATTACAAGGGAATTGAGTTAAATACAAGTGAATAATTACATAACCCACTGATAACGCTCTAAGAATAAACACAAAGATAAAATGGTAACACCAAAAATAAAATAGATAAACAAATAATTGAAACTCACAATAACAAGCAGTCAACCACATGTGTCACGACCAATTGATGAGCACAATATATTACAATCCACTACCTTGTGCTTATAATGGAAAAATGTATAGATGTATACTTAAGTGCTACTTTAATTACAAATCATACAACGATTAATGCAATAATTGAGTTAAGTAGCACCGCTACATTATACATTATTTATTATACCCAAAGATATGGAAAAAATTAGTACACGATCATCCTAAAATTTAATGCAAATTGTTACTCCCTTCATATTTCTACGTTCTTCCCATTTTATTATATTAGTATTTAGTACTCACATATAATGGAGGAATGGGAAGAACATTAAAATATAGAGGGAGTATTTAAGACGGATATATCTGTTTTAAATAATAAAACGGTTCAAATAAATGGAGGAGATAAATAGTAGAATGCCGTAGAAAACGACACTCTTGTTCCATCTATCTATATAGGTAGTTTTTGAGCCGTTTTATATTTAAGACGGATATAATAGTTTCAAGGAAGACCAACTGAAAAATTAATACGAGTACTCTTCGACATTTATGAAGATAATTTTTAATCCTTAGACTAATAACTAGTTTAGAGCCCGTGCAATAAATGCACGATATTTAGTGTTCCTTTTATTTTTAATAATTACTTATATATTAGACCTGGCAAAACCCGACCCGACTCGATAAAACCGATCCGACTCGCCCGATATCGGACCCGTCTATAATCGATAATATTATTAAATCATGGTACCCGAAATCGACCCACTTCGACCCAGCATAACCGATCCGTAATCTTATCCGATAACCGGCATAATCCGAACCCGACAACACCCAAGCCGATTAAAACCCGACAAGAAAAACATCCGACCCGAATGAGTATCAAATAACCGACAA
>JAGPOY010005593.1:0-10903 GCA_018983105.1 Silene uniflora
GTGAGGCACTGGATTAGAAGACTTAGTAGTAGATCATTACTTAGAAGACCTTCACCTTTATTTATGTTTGTTCCGCTGTTAGTTCTTTTATAATTTGATGTAAAGGAAGTTTGTAATAATTGAGTTAAATAATTATATAAATTGCCTTGGAGTTTAATTTGTTATTCACTACCTCGGGAAACCGAGATGGTAACAGTCCGGTTTATTAGGGAATGTCTTGCTAAAGGCTCCTTCATAAATTGGGGTGTTACAGCTTAGATTGGCTTGCTGAAATGAGGCTGAATTCTGCTGTGGCCTGGTCATTGCTGGTAGAAAATAGGTTGTGGCCTGCTGTGGCCTGGCCTTGGCTTGTTTTGGCCTGGCCATGGCTTGTTGTTTTCAGGCCACCTCGAGCAATTCCAAGGCCATGGCTTCCCTTGCTTAGGCCATCACTGAAATTGACCTGACCCTGGCTTCTAGCTCCTACATCAGCTTATTGTATGACGTTGGATGATTGGGGAAGTAGAGATTGTGATATGGTTCCGGCTGAGTGGTCACTGTGAGAGGTGATCACGACCCTTTGTCGCCTCGCTGGAATTCTCAACCAGGAGGGATGTGCACATTAATGGCCTTGGGTTCGCTCGTTGAGCGGGGATTTGGTGGGCAAGGCTGCGGTCCCCCACTGGCGGTGTGGATTATCATTGCGGCGGTAATCTGGCAGGGCTACACAGCTTGCTGTGTAGTCAGTTATGTGAAAATGAAAGGATGATGGAATTAGTTGTGCTTGGCTATGAATTACTTTTGCTTCCGCTTGTAATTGTTTATCTTTACTGTTATACTCAGTTGACTGGCCCCGGTTGTTGTTGTCTTTGACTTGCGGTGATCCATTCGGGGATGGTGAGCAGTTGACTGAGCAGGTTTGAAGCTTTGTTGTTGTTTTCTTGCGGGTTTGGATGGGCGTTGTCATCACCAGTAGTCTTGTAGTTTATCACCGTTGTATCTTTCTTTTGGTTGGAGTTTGTTTTTAACGTTGTATCACTTTAAACAGTTTAATTAAAGTATTCCATTATTTGATGTTAATCGGTGTTCACTACCTCGGTTATCCGAGATGGTAACGCCCTTATATGCTTGGGTGGTCCTTAGTAAGGCACTCTTGTATATCGGGGTGTTACAACCACCATACACATCCACCAAAACGGCACTACCTCATGAGAACTCTCACCATTTTCAATCCTTTTAAACATTCATCTACCCATTATATTTTTCTGAAACCGCCACATTTCCCTCTACAAACCCATCCTTACCCAATCCTCCTCTCCCACCAGGTCACCACCCCCACAACCACCAATACCCAACCGACGATGACCACTCCATGTCGTTGAAGGAACTCTGACGACAACCTCAATCACACCACAACACAACAGCAAAAAAATAAGCAGCCCTCGTTTCAAAATCAGATCTTGTTTTTTTAGATCTCGTGGTGGTGGTTGTTGGTGTCGGCATTGTTGTTGTCATTATTGTGGTTGTTGGTGGTGGTGCTGCGGCTGGTTGTCGGTGAAGGTGGTGATGTTTGATGGTGGGATTGTGGTGATTCTTCAGATCTACATTTTTAGATCTCCTTTTTTATTTTTTGGGGTTGTTGCAGGCGTGGGGTTCGGGTTGTGATGTCGAATTTATGGGGGAGTTGTGCTGTTTCGAGTGATGATGGATATGATATATGAAGAAAGAAGAAGAAGTTTTGAAGAATGACAATGGAGAAATGAAGGAAACAAAAAAAAATTACTCCCTCCGATCCAGATAGATGGTAACAATTACCTAAAATAGATGAACCACACCAATGGTAACATACTATATTTGGCATGAAAAATAACTAAATTACCCTTACATCCACTACTTATTTACAGCTTTACCATCCACTCCCCCCACTCACCAACTACCTATTTAATCCATCTAAACCCTTGTGATCCAACCAAACTTTCCTACTTTACCCATCACTTTTCCACTTTTTCTTAAATAACCACTTTTTCCCTATGTTATCATTTGTCTGGAACAGAGGGAGTAGAAAAAAAGTTGGGCCACATCATGACTTGTTGGCAACCGGTTCTAGGTGAGGTTAAATATTGGACGAGATCAATGCTAGTTAAATGGTAGGAAAGATCAGATTAATATGAAATAATTAATAGGTTGAGTTAAATTGGAAAGGGAGACTTAGGTTGGATTATTGTCATTAAATAACACTTAAAAAATTAGCTAAGTCTAATTTGGGGAAGGAGGGGAATATGAGGGATTAAGGGGGTGTTTGGTTGGGAGATTTAGAATGGAATGGAATGGAATGAATTCTACTCATTTTAGTGTTTAGTTGAGCCATTTTGGAATGGAGTTAGAATCCATCAAAATTATAATTTCACCCAAACCTCTTGAAATCTCATACTCACCTCCTTCACATGGATTCAAACTCCATTCCTTTATGTTTATTTTCTAATTAATCAAACACATTTTAAAAGGTATGGAATTGGAACCCCATACTTTTATGGTTTCTTATTTCAAACCATTCCATTCCTAAGCAGTGAAACGACCTCTAAGTTAAAGTTTGGAGTGATATAAGAATGTTAAAGTATATACTCCCTCGTATTCACTATAATTGTCCCTCTTTCCATAAACGGATTATTCATGTAATTGTCCCATTTCCTTTTTTGGTAAGTTTTACTCATATTTTATTCATCTCTCTCCTCTCACCAAACCCCACACAACTCTTTTACTCCTATTTTATTATTTTCTTTAATATTTTGCCCCACAATTCCTTATTTAACTCATAATAATTCATCCCTCTCTCTTATCACCAACCCCACAAAATTCTTTTACTCTTATTCTAATAATTTCCTTAAGTACCGTGTCAAACCCAAAAGGGACAATTATAGTGAATGGGAGGGAGTACATATTATGGATTTGTATTGGAGCATACTACGAATTAGGCAATCATGATTAATGATATACTTTTTTTAATAACTATTCGGTATGTCCTACAAATCAATAATCTTACACAAGGCTAGTTGATTGAAGTTTGTTATTACATCAAGTAAATACGGAGTAACAACAAAATTAAATTGGGTTTTGAAAATTATACGTTGGTTATTTTGAATATGTGAAATCATGCTAATTTATACGGAATATAATACTCTGTAATACTTTATAGAGGTATTTAAATCGGCATGAGTGCATGGCATTTGTAAACAAAATTTATTCCATTTTTTATTACTGTGGTTTTCGCATATAGTGATTATACATTTAATTGATATCATCATGACTAAAATATATACTTTCGTAACTAATTACTATTGGTAACGAAGATTTACAAAGCATTAACAGGTTTAACTAACAAATTTAGCAAATTGTTTAAGAAGTATTTGGTAGTTGATAGTTTTAAATTACCAGATTGTTTAGATTCTTTGTAAAATGACAAATAAAAACATGGACAAATTATTTACTAAATATATGAAAGAAGGATTAGTATTTTTGACTTAATTTCAGTTCAGTTCAGCTCGATTCAATTCAGTTCAGTTTAGTTCAGCTCATTCAGTTCAGTTCAGTTCAGTTTAGCTCTTCTCTTCACAAATTAACTCTTATTTCAGTTCAGTTCAGTTCAGTTCAACTCCAATAAGTTTAGTTCAGTTCAGTTCAGCTCCATTAAGTTCAGTTCAGTTCACTTCAAACAGTTTAAGTCCAAAAGAACAGGGCCAAAGAAGACAATTTTTTTTTTCTTGCTAATCTGCAAACCCAATATGCTGGTAAGCAGCTTATTGCAAAATAATATATTGACTCCAATAATATTTCAATATACTATTAACCAAACACTCAAAATAGCATATCCGTAAATCAAACCTGTTAAATTTCCCCAATATGTTATCAAACATAGCCTAAACATATCAGTAATAAGAAATCTACATATATAAGGCCCCTTAGGTAAAAATGAAACTTAATAGTATAACTTTGGTATCCAAATATGGAAATTACATATAATTAGATACAGTCGCTAGGGTTGTGCAAAAAATCCGATTATCCGAACTGATCCGATCCAAATCCGATCCGAAAAGGCGGATACCCGATCCGAAAAGCAGTTTGGGTGGATATTTGATCCGGAACTTTCGGATACGGATCAGATATCGGGAAGATAGTAGTTTAGAAATTTTTGGATATCCGATATTCGATAATTTATTGGATTCATGACTACATATGATTTATTACCAATAGATTTTGTTCTCGTCCAATGTCCAAAAAGAAATTTGTTGGAAATTTTCGGATACTAAAAATCGGATATCCGAATGTTTCGGATCAGATATCAGATAATGACATTTGTGAGTTTCGGATACAGTATCTGATCCAAAATCAGTTTCGGATATCTGATCCATATTGTGCCCTAACAGTCGCAATGCAATATACACAGTTATGTCGAATTTAGTGACAGTAGTAGAAATATTGTTTTTACCAACTTGTGACATGTTGATTATGTATTTTATTTTGTTAAATTGTTTCAACTAAATGAAAAGGTAGACAGAATTAGTAGGAGAAATTACGCGAATATTCGATTCCTGTCTTGATGGTGATTTTAAGTGAGCGTCGACATCTTGTAACATTAAGACATTATTCAGTGACCAGTGTCGTGAGGCCAAGGGCATAGATGATTCCTGGAACCAAGCAAGAATTTTTCCACAAAATCAATCGAGGCAATTATGTGGACCTAATTCACTAAATGCAATATAGTACCTCTTTTATAATATACGGGTGGGAATTAAACGGAGTATCCGATTTGCCCTCTCACTTGTGATATTGTGAGAGGGGTATTCGTCTTTAACTTGTGACGAGCTATATAAGGGAGGCTAGCTTTGTCCTAGCCAAAATTTACATTTAGGCCTAGGGCTATAAATGATCGATTTATATAGCATACGGAATCAGCTCCGTCAAACCTTGGTTGAAACCTGTCAAAACTTATTCTGAGGCGATTTCGAGCCGAGATGGACCAAATCCGAGCTGATTCCGGGCTTAGTAGAACTCGCAATCGAAAGCTCGTTTAAGATTTTTTTTAATTATTATTTTTTAATTTTCGCATTTTACAATTAGTTTTGGTTTTAGTAAATTGTTATTTGATCAATAATATATGATTATATTTTTGTTATATTTGATAAGTACCGTATTTTATATTTGTATTTCTCTTAAAATATCTTTAATTTTAATTTGATTTAAAAGTTCCAGAAGGTAAAAAAAAAAAATTGATTTAACCGAACTCGAGCCTAATCTGAGCCGATTATGAGCTTTAATTTTTACGTTCGTAAAATTCCGAGCCGATTTCGAGCTCAAGCTAATGTTTCTGAGGTGATTCCAAACTCACCTGAGCTCGAGCTCAAACAAATTCCTATTGGGACCCTTTTAGATTTAAAAATTGTCAATTCAACAAGATGCCACCTCGTGGACCCCAATCTCGGATTACCATCCTCGCACATACCATTACATAGTGTATGTGATAGAGTGATACTGAAATTGCGTAGCACTTCGTGACGATCTTCCTTTCTATTTAAATATATAAATTATCAATATAAATACTGCCCTCGTTTGTTTGTATAAGACATTTTGGGATATTGCTTAAAAAAACCATTAAAAAATATGGGTTTTGGTAGTTTTCAACAAAATTAAAAAAAATCAAAGGTAGTGTCTTACAAAAAATAAAATTATAGATAGAGTATTTGCAAGTGAGACAAATTTTACCTAGCTTTTGACAAAAAAACCCATATAAAAATAAACTTTTTCTGCCAACTCAAGATGGTGGACATTTTGGGTTTACGACATTGGTATTAGAAATAGATTGGGCTGGGTTCCTGGGTATAACTAAGTTATCGGGAGGTAGATGATAATTTCTGCCGAGCATTTCCAAATCCCGAGTTTTTTTCTTAAGCAACAAGTCTTTGATCACAAGGAATCAAATGAGTAATGCTCTTGGTTTCGAGGAGACTAGCGAACTGGGTTTGTACTTAGGCGTCCCTACAATCAATGGCCGAGCTACCCGCAATACATACTCTGACCTTGAAGAAAAAAAATAAACAAACGTCTAGCTGGTTGGGCGACAAAAAGACTATCATTAGCAGAGCTTGCTACTCTTTTGCAATCTACTTTATCGACCTTGGTTAATTATTCAATGCAATTGGCAAAGATTCCACGAATGGTATATGACTCGACTGATAAAAAAAATCAAGACGCTTTTTATGGGGAGGTGATGATAAAAAAAACCGGTTCATTTAATACCATGGGAGACAATCCAAAAACCCAAATCCGTGCGGCCTTGGAATCACTTCGGCTAGACAAGCAAATGCTGCGTTTTTATCAAAACTAGGATATATGGTCCTACCCGAGCACACTAGTCTCTGGTCCAGAGTGCTTCGTTTCAAATACTGTAATGGTCGGTGTGATGTCGATATGTTCCAACCTAGACATAATATGTCTAATGTTTGGGTAGGAATTACGCCCCAAGTTCAGATCATCTCGAAAGGAATGACAATGGCTATTAGAAATGGTAGAAACACACTCTAGCTTTTGGGATTATTGTTGGGTCGATAACCAGTGTCTTTCGGATAAAGTAATTGCTCCCATTCCAACTATTATTCTTGGTGCTACTGTTAGCAAGATATGGACGGGGCAAAAATTCTGAAAGGCAATGGGATATTTTTGCTAATTATTTACCGCAAATGGTAGGAATGCATCCAATGCCACGACACATCTGTAACCATACCACGTTTCACAAAGTGTTACACATACTCATAACCACCCACATAGTGATCAACCGAGACAATAGGCACTAATTTTGATATGAGGGCGCATACTCATCCAAAACCGGCCTCCTATTGTACTCATGTCGTATTCATTTTACTAGACACATCTAGGTTCGGTAAATCTTAGTTTCAATTAAGAAATATTTAATATAAATAAAGTATTTAATGAATTACAAATGAATAAAAGAATAAATAAAAAGGTACCATTCATAACCACTATACTCTTCTAACGAAGCTATGCTCAACTCAGACGCCATCCAGGCTCCTCTCGTCTCCCACGTGCTACCAAATACAACATGTAATCACTGGTCCCATATGAGCGGAAATATCATATAGATCGACACAGGCCACCCCAGAAATAGGTGACAGTTTACACATAACCCAAACAAGTCAATTTCAATAATAAACATAAGACTCAACACAAAATATAAATATGCAATATGCCAAAGATATGAACAAGATATGATTACACAATCACCACACCGGTACCGGGACACGCCCAAACGTACCCACAACCACCGGTGTCAGGGACATGCCCACGACACCACACCTCACCAATAGGTACCGGGACACGCCAATATGTACCGGGTCCAGGAACCCAACTGGATCCCCTGCCAGGCGTCGTGTCTCAACCACACGAATCCCTCCGTACTCGAGCCATTAATCTGCACATCTCTCTTGAGGTGGGAATCTCCAAGAGGCATTTCAAGTGTACGACGGTCTCCCAACCGCCTTACATCTCCTCAACAACAAATATCCAATCACAATCCGCCATGCCCTCCAATACGCATGACAAACACAATAAATACAAGGTACCACACAACATGTCAATTATCGACTCATCATGATATACAATGTCAAATACGATATGAAGAACAATCCCTCAATATTCCGACTCCTCGTGTCGTCATAACCAACATCATGTTATTATGCAACTTAACCATTGTAATCATCTCCTTAATGATGCAATTATTACTAAACATGTTATAAAATGCCAATGCTCTAATCATGTGAGACAAATTACAACATCAACAACAACATATGCAATACTCACATTATAGTAAACGAGTAGGATTAACCTACCTTTTAGCATATAATCCATAAGCAATCCAACATAAACAAGATCTGTCTCATAAGACCATCTCATCCTACAATACCCCATAAGAACTATCACAATTCATCTTACACTATAATACAATAGAAGACCCCTTATTGTTACCCACTAATTAACCATAATATACATACTACTCCCTCTTCTTCCCTATCTTTTTCCCTTTTTCTTTTTGCACAAGAAAAAATAAAGTGAATTTGGACCACACAAAACACACTACCCCATATACCACTTAATTTGGACCACGCAAATTAACCCAAAAAAGGAAATAGGGAAGAAAACCCGAATAACCGAATAACGAAATAGGGAAGAAAATCCTGAATAGGAGGGAGTAATTACTAATTAACCAACCTAATTAAAACCACCAAAAGTTACGGTTCATAAAAAATATTAAAGGATAGATCTCAACTTACAAGGTGAAAGCAAGGAACGACAAGGTGAGCAATCCTCTAACCATACTTGAATCTCATAGTAAGGTGTTTGTGAGGGTTTTAGAGAGAAGGGAGAGAGTTTGGAGAGATAAGGAGAAGGAATGAAATGAAATAGGGTTAGATGGGATAAGGAGGGTTCACGGGTTCTAAACCCGTCTGACAGAGTGCACTCGATCAAGTGTCAAGTCCACTCGATCGAGTGTAACACTCACTCGGTTGAGTACATCGCGTACTCGGCCGAGTTAAAGTCACTCGGTCCACTATAACCTTCACTCGGTCCATTGTATGGTCATGTCTCACTCCTGAGTGGCCTTTAATCTAGTCTAAGGTCCTCTAATCTCACGCATCTCAAGGTTCCTTTTTGGATCCCAAAATATCCGGATATTACTTAAATGGGGTATAATTTAGAGTAAAAATATTATCAATGAACAACCTATATGAAATGTTATTCACTAAAGTTACAAGTGCATTAGCAACATTCTTATGTAATACATATACATACGGTTTTAAAATAAGTAATTGTGTAACAAACCCACAATGTGTTGTGAAGTTTTAGTTGACGGTTTATACTTTTAGTATGGAGTTATGTGATTTTCATGTCAAAATTATATGATGCAACATTACATTATGACTCAACTGCAAAATAGTACCTATTATAGTCAATATTTTTCAAAATACTACATATTATACTTATTTTTTTTAAATTACTACCTACAAAGCTACAACTTTTCCTATACGTAATACCTTAATTTAGGACTTAATTAACCATAAATAACTATTATTAGGTAACTTTCATGGTTTACCTCCTTTTTAAATTGAATTCTACATTTTTTTTTTCGTATAATGTGAGCATTTTTATTATCAAAAATAACAACTAGTACATCATTTTTCAAGCACAGTCCATACTAACTTCCATCTAGAGATACAAATAAGAAAAGATTAAACCATGACAATTCCTAAGTGTATCAACCATCTTCTATCTCTATTAGGCATTACAGGTCCAATTTTCTGCAAAATTCGACCTCTCAGCAGCACCTTCAGTTCTTCTATCACCTTGTTAGGCCTGAGCAGTTGTAACTGTAGCCTACAGTCATTCCTTTGTGTTGGGTTCATATCCCAAATATTAGACTCCTCTAATATGATTTTAATTTAGTCATATAAATAAACTAGTCGGATCTAGTTACATGCAATGAAGTAGTATAGAAGAAATCGGATTTTTCCTTACATAGCGGAAATGGCACGTTTTGGGCACGACCAAGGTCGCCTACCTTAGTCGATCTTGAGCTTATAGGCAATGGATGATCCTCCTTAAACCGAGACTTCAAGAGTAGAAGTCCTCCTCCGATTGCACCCAAGACAAACCCGAAACCTTAGCTATATTTTATTAACTAGATAAAATATACTAGTGCCCTTAAATAATAGATCTAAGTAATACTACTATAGTATGTGATAATTAGATCTTGAGAACAAATTATACCATAAAACAATTTTATGTGAGATAAGAGAGATAGAGCAAAATTACATTAGTTGTAAAAATGAGATCATAAAATGATCTTATAGAGGAGGCCATGGGAGAAGTTGGGACGGATGGAGTAAAGAGGGGACAAGAGTGAGCATGCTCACAATTTCCCCTCTCCAGGTGATGCCTTATCCCCTAATTAAAATGTTTAATTATTGTGTAACAAGGCATTAATAGACCAACTAATATCCTCCTCAACCACCACTTCCACACGCTTCAAATGAGATAAAATGTACTCTCATTTTATCTCATACTTTTGTCAATTGTGTAGATATATGTAATGTGTCATGTAGCATGTACCATGACATATTATAAAGTGTGTAACTAATTAAACATTACATCAAATGTAAATAATTCACAATCTTGACAAATTGACTAGTAATTCTCATTTACTAGCAATAATATCATTTTTACAATTAGTCGATATAATTCACAACACATTGTAATTATAACCGAGTAAATAACTCTTATTTCAAATGTTTCGCAAACATAAAGTAATATTAGTAATTTAACGTCTTAAATACTAAATCGAGTCTTATTTAATCACATTATCAATAAGACGTAATTTTTCTCTCTTATAAAATAAATTTGTCTAATTTAAGGAATTAATTAATCTCTATCGTCATACAATTAATTAACTTTACGATTTCGGGAATTGTCCTATAAGTGTGACCTAAAGGGATCAACTGACCACCACCGTCAAACGACAGTAATGTCAAACTCTAGTTAGCCAATCATTACCGATTAATGTTGGTCAGTCGACTTATATAATTGAATCATCCCTTGCGTATTCCAATTATGAGTTTTAAGTAATTTCGTGATTACACAATAATTACGTGATCGCACTATTGTTGAGGACACATACTCCAACAATCTCCCACTTGTTCAAGACAAGTGTGCGTCACCAATTCTCTTGTCCTATTACAATATCCCACTCAATGCAAGGTGTCTTGCAGGTCGTACTTGCATTTGATCATATCTAGAGTGGTTTTCACGATCTGGAGAGTAACTGTCTGACCGGAATCATCTACCGTAGATACCTTCCGAG
>JAGPOY010005594.1:0-10902 GCA_018983105.1 Silene uniflora
TTTTAATTAGATGATCTTGATGGCATGATATCTTGAGTAAAACCTAAAGACCTGACATGCTTAATGATTGATATGAGTTCAAACTAATTGTGTATTTCATATGTTAACATGATATAATGTCTCTGGTGTGTTCATAAGATTGTAGTGTCTTCTTATAAGTATTTATAAAACTCTGTTGACATGGTTGGTAAATTTGGTGGTGTTAGGTGTAACTTGATTGTTGTAATATACTCGCATGAAATAACAATAAAAGGTAGAAAAATGACCGAGACATAGGGAGTATAATAAAAAAAAAGTTAGAAAACAATAATAACAATAATCGTTGGAAAACAATAATAAACTTAGTACTATTCGTGACAAAATACAAATAAATCGTGTTAAAATACTAATAAATCGTGGCAAAAGTTTAGTAAATTTTGGTAATATACATAGCAATAATATTACTTTGACGATATATTATGACAATATACGTATTGATTTTATAATTTATAATTTTATTTTTTACAAGTCACTTTTTGTCTTTAGGGTCCCGTGAATTTCACGGGTAATAAAACTAATACAATTTAAAAAAACAAACCCGTGCAATTTGCACGGGCATAAGACTAGTAAATGAATTAAAAAATGAATAGCTACCTTATTTTAATCATTCTTGGTAGTGCTAAACTGTTAATAGTTGACTGACTTAAATCCTTGATGCGGTTTATGAGATGTCTCCAGATAGCCACACACACTTTCAAGTTCATCAAACAATTCTTTCCAACCAAGGCGCAAAACAATCTTGTTACCCACCTCGACGCCTACTTCCTTGCATAAGCCACGGTAAAGCACCGAACCCGAGAAAGTTTGACTCTTTACCATGGATTTACTGTCTAGCATACACCACAGTAATTCCAATGGATGCAACCGTAGTCATTCTCCCAAAGTTTTTGGTAACATAATCCTCAACCTTATCAGCAACAGCACTTCCCTTCGTTTCAGCCGCAGCATACATTTTTTTTTCCCCCTTCCGAAATTTCGTAAGAGTATCATCTTTCGTACCACCGACATAATGATGAGTGATCTTGGATAAACTTGATCCAAAAAAATATTACTCCGTAGTAATCCCTTTTCTACCTCTTAATACTAAACACTATCAATAGTAGATTTAATCATTAAATTTAATATGGAATTAATCTGAATGATTTAATTACTGATTCTTTAACATCATTTTCTAAAAAAAACATGTATTAGGCAATTAGCACGGTATATACACTAGTGGTATAAGGCTCTGTTTGGTAAAACTAACTGAAAAGTTAGCTGAAACCTAAAAAAAGTAACTGATAAGGTAGCTGAATATTAGAAGCCGATAAGGTAGGTGATTATGTAAAAAACTGATTGACAAACTAATTGAAAAGGTAACTGATTTTGGTAAAATAACATACAAAAATATGATAATTATTTAGTAGAATAGATGTAAGGAGTAAAAAAAGGAAAATAAAAGCAAATCAGGGTACCTGAAATCAATAACATTTCATTTCAAGTACTTTTTCGCTAAGAAATGCCACATGCCAAACGTTTTCGAAGAAATAAATTACCTGGAATTTTAATCAAATAAGCTACCTTGATCAAATCAAGTATCTCATATTCTCATATGCGCTATCAAATAGAGCCTAATACTCGAGCCTTAATCTCCCGCTTAGGTCTTGCTTGCGACGGGTCGGATCTTGCGACGGGTATTTTGTGAGAGGAAATTGGTAGAGGGGACAAGGTGGTCACCCCCCATGTGTTTCTCCACTCACCCTTGATGGATAGTGAGAGAATATGGTATCCGTCACTCATTTGTGACGGATAGTGTCCGTCACAAATGAGAATTTGTGTAATCTCCCCCGTAATATCAACCCATAAATTACAATAATCCTAAAAATCGTACAATAATCCTCGAGGCCTTTCTCTCATTGCACCCCCGTCTTCGCTCCTCTCTCCTCACTCTCTTACTTCCTGCTTTTTCTCAAGGTTTGTTCATCTTTCTTCCTCTTTTCCTCGCGTTTTTCCGCTATTTAATTCTACTCATTCGCGATTATGATCTTAGATTACGCCGATTATTTGATTTAATTTGTCGATTTTCTGGTGATTTTTGATTGCTAAGTTGATTTTTTAGAGAAACAAGTTTGATTTCGAGAATTAGGGTTTCGATTCCTTCCGGATTGAGATTTTGATTTATTATTTTGTGGTATAGTTAGGGATTTTTGATTCAATAGTTTCTTGTATAATTCGTCACAATCCTGCGAAAAACAAGTGTTTATCCGCTGATTTTGGTGATTTTTGAGTAGTTAGGTTTTAATGATTGGAATTTTGTGATTTGATGAAATTGTATGTAATTGTAATCTCGTTTTACATAAGTTGTGGATTGCGAGGAGCGAAATGGCCGGAGTTATTGATTTTCGAATTATGAGAAAATATGAAAAGATTGAGTTATGCTGAGCTGAACTATCATGTGGTGATACTTCGGTTCTGAAAAGTGGGTGAAGAAGAGTAGGGACTAGAGGAATAATTTTTGCGCGAAAAACTCATTTGAGATTGTTGTACACATGTACGTACAACGAACTCCCTATATGATATATGTCGTACTCTATAAGTGAATTAATGACTTAGTTGTAGGCGGCTACGCGTACAACTGTCGCAGTTCACACACGAGTGACTAATTATTTTGGGGTGTGGATAGACAGATAGTACCTTTTGAGAAGTAAATGGGAAAAATCTAAATTAGGTGAAGTTATAAAGGGTAATGTAATTCGATAATTTTGATAAAAACTAGGTGAAGTGTGATTCGTTGTCAGTAATTAGACTTGAGGCTCGCCTTAGGGAATAGTTGTTAGATGCAAACCCTAATGTTCAGAGTTATTTTAGTTGTTGTTTTTGTCTTCTATTGAAGTATTGAAACCTTTATTGGCGTTTACCATGCAGGAAGAAGTTTTGGTTCGTGAGGGTGCCTTTCTCCGAATTTTCAGTGTTTGGCTGCTTGTGTTATGGCATCTGGGTCTAGTCAGCCACAGTTCCGTTACACCCAACCTCCATCCAAGGTGCTTCATTTGAGGAATTTGCCATGGGAATGTACACCAGAAGAGCTGATTGAATTAGGGAAACCATTTGGTAAAGTTGTTAACACCAAGTGCAATGTCGGAGCCAATAAGAATCAAGCGTTTATTGAACTTGTAAGTGAAGATATTGATGATCTTTTCTTTCTCAATCTCTCATTAGACATAGCACATAGCTATAGCTTTCATTGGCCCAGTCCCCTTGCCCACCTTTGATATAAAGAAAATAGATTAGGAGCTGAGAGAAACATAAAACTGGAATTTTTTGATGAGTAAGATATAACATTAGTGAGGTTTGGACTTTGGACTCCCTGGTATAGGCGTCACTTAATCAATTATTGCATGTTTTTAAGGTTTGTTATCTGTCACGTGCTTGGTCTAACATGTACATTTCGTCTTCTGTTGTTGGGGTGTATTATGGTCCTTCTAACGTGGAGAGTAGTTTAATCAATGCTGTTCCATAATCTGACTCTGCAACCGTGCAAGTGTCATATGTGATACGGTGTCAGAGTGTCTGGCTGGACTTGCGGTCACCGTTGATGTGAAGTGTCGAAGTAACCTAGCTTTGTGTATGAGATTCTTGCTTGATATATGTGTTATGTTAGCTGGTCATCTTTCCTACACTTTTACTTGTGACATATTTGAAGTTATTAGTAGCATTTGTGTCTCATTTGACTAATTTGGATTTTAAAATTTTCCAGTACTAAGCACGCATCTTTTGCAGGAAGAGCTTAATCAAGCCATTGCCATGGTGTCTTATTTTGCTTCAGCGGCTGAACAAGCACAGATACGAGGGAAAACTGTTTACTTACAGTATTCCAACAGGCATGAAATTGTAAATAATAAGACTACTGCAGACACCGCAGGAAATGTGTTATTGGTGACTATTGAAGGGGATGATGCACGCCAAGTCAGCATTGATGTTATACACTTGGTAAGTATATTGCATGGCCCATGTCGGAATATGAGATACAACTGGTTGCAATGAGGATGCGTGATTTATTTTTCTGAGTAGGCTATAGTTGACTGTGCTTAATAAGGTGTAATTTGACATGAGTGTAACTGGATCAGCAGGCCCATGTCAAGGATATATCTTCGATGGCAGCTTACTGCATTGGGAGAAAGAGCACGTGTGTGTTTGTCTCCTTTCTTCTTTCCCTAACACTGCCTCTTTCTTCCCTTCTCTTCTTTTTCCCCTCAAAACCTACCGTAATTAGAGTCATGTTTGCTTTATGCTGTCGTCTCATGTGCCCGGTTGACTTTTGCATGCCTTCTGCCAGTTCAAAGATATGCACAGTTTGTAGCTGTTCATGTTCACTAAGTTGGAATTTGCAAGTCATGACTTGTTAACCACCAACATCAGTCTAGTGTATCTGAAATGTGGTATTTATCGTTTCTCCGGAATTATTTCATTGTTCTCCCTCTTTTTTCAGCATACTAACTACGCATTGGGAAAATTACACTCATTACGTCTAGTTATTATGTCGAAACTGGAAATTTAACTATGAAAATCGGTATTGGAATATGGGTATATGAGAGTTTTTTTATTTTTAAATCGTAATAAGATTTTGTTTTAGGTTATTTTTATCCTCTTTTTTTTTAAATTTTTTTTTTGGGTGGTTATGATCTTTGATCATTGCTTGCCTGTGGCTGTGTATGAGAATTTTCTGATTAACACGGCCATAATATTAAATCTCGGGTTGGAGACTTGATCTTGAAATCAATTACATAGAGTGTCGCTGATTCTGTGCATATGCATTATCATATGAAATATCATACCGAATTTTATTCTGTGCTCCCATGTACCAGTTTACATTTTGCTGTACACTTGTTCCTGGCGGACTTGGGAGCTTTTTCAAAAGAGACAAGCGTTTTTGTTTTTGTTTTTGTTTTTATTTCTTCCTTTTGGTGGAAATTTTCATGTTCTCCATTTTTTATTTCAAAGTTCATCCATTTAGCAACAATATATACTTCTGCAGGTATTCTCAGCATTTGGATTTGTGCATAAAATTACAACTTTTGAGAAGACAGCTGGATTTCAGGCAAATATCTGTCTTCACTTTTCATTTTTTTTGCTCCCCTTGTTGTACTACGTTGTGATACCCTTCTTTTTTTCACCTGCTTTCTGTTGTTTGCAGCCCTTGTTGTTTGCATAGATGTTTTAACTTTTAATTTGGAATGCCTTTTCATTTTTTTTGCTCCCCTTGTTGTTTGCATAGATGTTTTAACTTTTAAGTCTGAAGCTCATCCTTTTTCCCTCTTACAGGCATTGATTCAGTTTACTGACACGGAAACTGCATCCTCTGCCAAGGACGCTCTTGATGGAAGAGGCATTCCAAGGTGAATTTGGATTTATTGTGTGGCTTCTGGGATAGCCCACTTTTTCGGATCTTATGCTATACATCAATACATGTCAACCCTAGGTGCAATGAAACCAGTTGAAGTCTTTGTGAGATTCCTTTTCGCATTACTGTATAGATGGTTTTAACTTTCTAAGAATTTTTTTATGTTATTTTCCTTCATTGTTCATCTTATACTTTTTGTGAAGTGTTTTTTTCCTAATGTATCCATTTCAAAGTCTTACTGGGGGCAATTGCAAGCTCGCAACTTGGTTTGAACGGTATAGTTTGTTAGTGTTGTGGAGTCAGAGACTAGTAAGGGCTCTCATCTGATAATTAAGAAATTGTTTTGTTACTATTTTACATGGACTGATTGGCGTGCCTTCTTTTGTTTTGCTTTGCAGTTACTTGCTCCCAGATCATCTGAGTCCGTGCACTTTTAAGATAATGTATTCTGCACATACTGATCTGAGTGTTAAATTTCAGAGCCATCGGAGCAGGTAAATTGACGTAATAAATTCACAAAAATATTGGGCTGACACAATACATTCCTTATTTGGCTGACGCGTGTTTCATTATTTTAGGGACTACACTAACCCATACCTTCCAGTCGCTCCCTCAGCTATAGATGCAATGGGCCAGGTACAATACATTCATTTTTTTAGAACTTATATTTCTTCTCACTTTGACTGATCTCTATCTCTCTTTAGCTCATGGTGACATCCGACACTAAGAACAGCCTATTTCTATCTTTTTCTTCCATCTGCAAACATATTTCTTTAATCACTCTTGTTCTTTGTGACCTCTAATGGAACAATGCTTGCAGATAGCTGTGGGCTTAGATGGGAAGAAATTGGAGCCTGAAAGTAATGTGCTTCTGGCATCAATTGAAAATATGCAGTATGCTATCACATTGGATGTCCTGCATACGGTATGGACTTCCACTACTTCACCTTCCTCTGCCTTCAATGCTTGCTTCTCAAGTCTTAATTAAAAGTCTTCTTGACCTCTTGTGCAGGTTTTTTCTGCCTTCGGTTTTGTCCAGAAGATTGCCATGTTTGACAAGAATGAGGGGCTGCAAGCCTTGATTCAGTATCCTGGTCAGTGTTAATGTTTTCCTTTCTTTTTTCCATTATTGTGGGGAAAGAAGTATTTAAGAGTGTATCAATCTTTCTTTTGCAAGTGGAAATATAAGTATTTAAGACCTCTTAGTTCTCCATTCGTCAAGTAATCTCACATTGCTAAATACACATTAATTGTTCCTCCCTTATCTCATCTTATCTCACATGGCCTAACTTGCTTACCCTTTTTTTCTCACTTTCTCATCGTATCTAATATTTTTAAAAGCCTCCAGATAGGAGTCTCACTTGGCCAAAAGCACCCATCTCCCCTCCTCCTCTGCCTTTCCCTTCTCTTCCCTTCCGCACTCCGTCTCTTCCCCTTAACCTCTGTTACTCTTCCTCTTCTCACTCATTACTTCAAGCTCTTTCACGGAATTTGTTTAGGTGAAGATCTCATTAGATGTAGGCGGTTATTTAAAAGGTAGATATTTTCTTTTTTGGTGGTTATTTAAGAAACCTGTGCTACTCTGGCTGCTGAGTGTCAGCTTGCCATTAACTGCTGTCTTAACTATTAGTCTATTACCTAGTTATTTTCATGTGACAGGTCTTCTGTTATTTAGGCAATGATGGCTATCAATATTACCAACTTTTTAAGAATTCATGTAGTAGATGTTTTCGGATTTGTGGCTATTGTCAGACTCAGTCTGCGGCAGGGGCATTGGATAAGTATAACAACGCTAAAGAACCTAGATCTGTAGAGCATTGAGGCTATTAACAAGTATGTTTAATTATCATCTGAAATAACTGCCTAGCACACTGCCTTGTTTGAGTGGTCGTTTTGCTGTCACATATCCACTTCATTCTTCTGTGGAACTAGATCATATTAAAGTATGAAACCGCTGATTTAGGCCTAATATACAGACCTCTTTTTGCCAACTTTATAGCACCTCCTTTCATTACAAGGGTACTTGGTACTCCCTACTTCTATTTTTAAGTTAATTCTGTAATACCCTGTAGCAAATTGGACAACTTATCTTTCAATGAAGATGTGTATAAACTCCACTCATTTCTTAGTAAAGAATCGTAACTTTAACTCTGTAAGCTATGAATCCTTTTCGATATAGAGGCCTAGAGGGTGTACAAAGTTTTGAGAACTCTTTATGCTTCACACCTGCAGATGTTCAGACAGCAACTGTTGCCAAGGAATCACTTGAAGGTCATTGCATTTATGATGGGGGGTTTTGCAAGCTTCACCTTTCATATTCACGCCACACTGATCTAAGCATCAAGGTAACTTATTTTCCATTTCTCGAGTTCTGCATTGAGCGCAGGCAGTTTTTGTGTGTGTTTGCTGTGATAGTATGACTAATCTTATTACAGAATGGTCTGAATGATGGTTTTTTTAATGTTCACTCTCTTATATGTATAGTGTTGCCTTACTTGCAATGAATATATATTTATATGTGCCTATTTTGCTAAGGGAATTATTAATTTGATATGTCAAGCATGTTCTTGAGGGTTTATGTATTGTTGGAGTCGCTGTGGTTTATGTTCTTTTGACGGGAGGAAACCTTCCGCTGTTTGGTGTACAATTTTGTGGTAAATATACTCCTTTTCAATGGGATGATGTGATGAAATTTTCATCAACTAGCTCCTTCTCACGAATATTACGATATAAAAAGCGCAAACATTATAGTGAGTTATTTTCCTTGTGTTGTGTGTTTGTTCTATTTCCCTTAATTGTCTAACATCGTATACATATTCGGAATCCCTTCACCAGCAATATTTTTTCCCTTCAAAAGACAAGTCTTTTTCTATGATGTTAATTGTTTTTAATTTTGACGTTTAAAATCCAGGTTAACAATGACAGAGGCAGAGACTATACCCTACCCAACCCTGCCATCCATGCAATTCCTGTACAACAGCCAGCAGTCCCATTGCCTGGCCCTCCCTATAACGGCACTCAGTATGCGGGTCCTCCGACATCTTATGCCTGGGGACCACCACAGCAGCCTATGGGATCGCAGATGCCTATGCATCAGCATAACTATCCATACATGCAACCAGGGTCTGTCCCTCCCGGCCCACCTGGTACATCTCCGCAGCAGCCTGGGATGCGACCATATAGCGGATGACAGATGTTTCAACTCTAAAAACGACCATGGTTTTACTGACATGGTTGGCTGTTCGAAATACATGCAAGACATCACCTGTCAAGCCAGGCCTGATTCGTCAATTTTGGTTTGAAAATGTTTTAACTCTAAATACTTTGCAGATAGGTAGGGCAGCATGTAATTTTGCTTTGAAAATGTTTTTGAATTTCATAATTAAAATTTACTTCTGGAGAAAGTATTTTTATATCTTCTGCCCATCAAATGGCGGAGTTAATATTTCTTCTTCAACCTTCTAGGTTATGGTCATTTAATATGGGTTGACGGTTGTGATTGGTGGTGGGTGCAATGGTGTGGCTCAGTCGAGTTGTGGTTGTGGTTGTGGATGTTTTTGGGCTAATAGCGGGGCTGTCTTGGGTCGTGTGGTGAAGTGTAGTTTCATACTTGCATGGTGATTTTGTGGTTGGGCAGGGTGTGGAAGGGTTGTGTACTTGCATTGTTTCATTGAATTTGAAAGAAAAAATCGTATTCAATTATTGAGTACTGGAGCCTGGAGGTCAAGTTCAAAAATTGATCTATCGTTCACAAAATGTCAAAAATTAAAATTAGACTCGTGTATGATCGCCTTTCATATGATGTATCTTCAGTAAAAGTTTAGCAACATGGAGATGGAGACAGCGATTTTCAGTCTGACAATAATGTCATAATGATGTTTTCCTCTCATGTTAGATGAGACGAGGAGACGTGAGGAAAAGAACATTGGAGATTCAAACATGTGACCTACGTATTGTATACATCCATGGTCTGACACTAAGCAATATACATGCAGAAGGGTCAAGGATATTGATTACCATACTTCCACCATTGTTATTCAAAGAACTAACTAATGTAATACCGTAACAAGATCATCTCACAAGTGAAATTTCGAGATGTGAGTGTGCCGCAAAAACCATAACGTGACAATAAGCTTCAAATCTGTGAATTTGAGTTGGTCTTGCTTCAGACAACCAATGTCATTTTGGTCGGAAGCAATAAGACGAGATTTTGTAATCATTTTGTAGCCACATGTGACCACTATTAAAACAAGTTAGCATAAGTTATAATTCTGGTTGTAACATTGTGGTTACATTTAACCATAAAATGATCACATATGCTCGTCTTAAGCTTCAGACAAAAAGTAACCGTCTGAAACAAGAATTTGCGAATTTAGAGAATAGTCGTAGACTTCTACGACGAGTGCATGATGACATTATCTCTAAATTTTCCCAAAGCTACTTTTACTTACCTTTCCACTTCCAACCTACCTAACACAAGTCAATGTGTAAACTGGTTTTATTTTTAACTCTGTTTAGAATAATATTTTTGTACTTTGTCTCTAATCTAATGCTCAGACTTGCAAACCACTCACGTTTCACTATTCATGAGGCTTAAATTTCTAAGATCGAACAAGATTTTATCCACCTTATTACTTTATCCCGAAGCTAAGGCCTCGTTTGGTTGCCACTTTAAATGTGGGGGAATTGGAAAATCCCATGAATTGGCAAAAATAGAGTTGTTTGGTTGCCCAAAATCCCATGATTTCATTATTCCTAGGAGTTGGCAACTCCTCCCTAATGGAGGTGGCAACTCCTCCATAATGGAGGAGTTTAATTACCTAGCCCCCCCTAGGTAGTTTGAAACTCTTGTGTCTATTTAATTCCGTCATGGCAACCAAACGGATTTTAAGCAATTCACGTGAATTCTTCAATTCATGTGTTTTTGAAACTAACGGGAGATTAATTCCACCATGGCAACCAAACGAGACCTAAGCATTAGACTCCATTGTAAATTATTCTAATTTAGGGTAAGATTATCCGTCAGACCCTCCCAAGTCTTAAACTTTGTAACACCCTCATAAACCAAGGGGGCCTTTACCAAGGACTGCCCTTAGCCTATGGGAGCGTTACCATCCCGACATAACCGGGGTAGTGAAATATCGAAAGAAATAATGTCTGTCCTTTATTAATAATCAAACTTTAATTGTCTTACATAAGTCTCATAAAAATAATAACAACTGAAATGGTAAAGGTTCAACTATTAATAATATTAATAACTATGTCGGCTAAGCAAATGCTACTCTTGTGGAGACTCTTCCCATCCCATAAGCACACCAGCATCATCCATAAGATCATCACCTGCTAAGCCAACTGCTCACCATCCCCGAATGGATCACCGCAGGTCATAAGACAAACAACCGGGGGTCAGTTCAACTGTAGATAAAAGTAAGACAATCAGGAAATATGAACACAAGCGGAAGCAATGTAACAATCAGTGAGTT
>JAGPOY010005595.1:0-10902 GCA_018983105.1 Silene uniflora
ACACTTTTTCGAGATTTCAGAGTCCCGGAACAAAAAAACTATGGAAATCACACAAAACGTTTCTCGAGTCAGATAAAGCGGCCACACAAAATTTGAGGAGCAATGAAGGACATTTAGGGGAGCCGGCATGCGATAAACCAGTATTCGTCGAACCTCATATAATCGTGAAAAATGAATTAACACTCGTTATTTGGGGATAAAATCGAATAGGTTTATTCCTGCAATGACCTCGGATACGTGGTTCAAAAATCGGGGGAAAAAGAACGTTATCTGGTACAACCTCCCGAACGACTCAAAATTAAGTGTATAATACACGTTTTCGAGTTTTCTAAGATCCCATAACAAAATACTATGGAAATCACACAAAACGTTTCTCGAGTCAGATAAAGCGGCACACAAAATTTGAGGAGAAACGAAGGACATTTGGGGGTGTCAGTATGCGATAAACTAGTATCCGTCGAACCTCATATAATCGTGAAATATGAATTAATACTCGTTATTTGGGGTTGACCCCGAACACGTGGTTCAAAAATCGGGAGAAAAAGAAATGTAATCCGTTAGGACCTCTCGTACGACTCAAAATGAAGTGTATAATACACGTCTTCGAGATTTTAGGATACCGGAACAAAATACTATTGAATCCACACGAAACGTTCTCGAGTCAGCTAAAGCGGCCATACAAAATTTGAGGAGCAACGAAGGATATTTGGGGGTGCCGGTATGCGATAAAGCAGTATTCGTCGAACCTCAAATAATCGTGATAAATGAATTAATACTCGTTATTTGGGGCTGAAATTGAATAGGTCTACTCATGTAATGACCAGGGACAAGTCGTTCAAAAATCGGAAGAAAAAGAAACACGGTCCGCTACGACCTCCTGAACGACTCAAAATGAAGTCTAATACACGTTTTCGAGATTTCAGGGTCCCGGAACAAAATACTCTGGAAAACACACAAAAAGTTTCTCGAGTCAGATAAAGCGGCCACACAAAATCTGAGGAGCAACGAAGGACATTTGATGTTGTTGCCAGAATCCCGATTCGATCCTACGATTCTACGATTTTACGATCTAAAAATGCTTTGTCGATCCTGAATCTTACGATTCTATCCTGGTTGTAGAATCTTACGATCCTATATATTTGAAAATTTCTAAATATAGGATCATAATACGATCCTACGATTTTACGATCCCACGATCCGATTCCATAACAAAAATATTAATATATATTTTTATATTATGACATCGCAAAATCCAAATTTCGTGTGAGTTGTAGAAATAATTATATTAAAATCACTAATTTTCAATATTTTATAGATAAATGTAATAAATTAGTGTTTTTGATCTTCAATTATATGTTTTTACCAAATAAAAAACTATATTTAGTGAATTTGTAGAGTCTTACGATTCTACGATTCGATTTTACCGATTCGATCCTACCTTCCCCATCGATCCAAAGTAGAATCCCGATCCTAACAACATTGATTTGCAGCTGGTATGCGTCGAACCTCATTTAATCGTGCAAAATGAATCTATGCTCATTATTTGGGCTTGAAATTGAATAGGTTAACTCCTGAAATGACCCCGGACACGTGGTAGAAAAATCGGGAGAAAACGAAACTTGGTCCGCTACGACCTCCTGAACGACTCAAAATGAATGTATAATACACGTTTTCCAGATTTCAGGATCCCGGAGCAACATCCTCTGGAAATCACACAAAACGTTTCTCGAGTCAGATAAAATGGCCACACAAAATTCGAGGAGCAACGAAGGACATTTGGGGGTGCCGATATGCGATAGACCAGTATTCGTCGAACCTCATATAATCGTGAAAAATTAATTAATATTCGTTATTTGGAGCTGAAATTGAATAGGTCCATTCCTGCAATGACCCCGGACATGTGGTTCAAAAATCGAGAGAAAAAGAAACGTGATGTGGTACGACGTTCGGAACGGCTCAAACTTGAGTGTATAATATACGATATTCGGGATTCCAGGGTCCCGGAACAATATTCTCCGGAAATCGTATAGAAGGTTCCCTAGATTAGGTAAAGCGGCCACACAAAATTTGAGGAGCAACGGACGATGTTTGGGAGTGCAGGTATGCGATAACGAGCATTAGTCAAACCTCGGATAATCGTGAAAAATGGATTAATAATCGTTATTTAGGCTAAAATCTAATTGGTTAACTTCATAAATGATCTTGGAAATGTGGTTGCAAAACCGGGTGAAAAACGAAACATGGACGAGTACGACCTCCCGAAGGCTCAAATTGAAGTGTATAATACACGGTTTTCGGAATTCCACGGTACCAGAACAAAGTTCTCCGGAAATCACAGAGAAGGTTACTTCGATTAGTTAAAGCGGCTACGCAAAATTTTAGGAGCAACGGAGGACATTTGGAGGTGTCGTTATGGGATAACCCGACATTCATCGAACCTTGGATCATCGTGAAAAATGGATTAATACTTGTTATTTGAGGCTGAAATCGAAGAGGTTAACTTCTGAAATGAGCTTGGGCACGTGGTAGAAAAACCGGGAGAAAAAGAAACGTGATCCGCTACGACCTCCTGAACGGCTCAAAATGAAGTGATAATACACATTTTCGAGATTTCAGGGTCCCGGAACAAAATTCTCAGGAAATCACACAAAACGTTTGTTGGGTCAAATAAAGCGGCCACACAAAATTTGAGGAGCAACGGAGGACGTTTGGGCGTGCTGTATGCGATAAACAAGCATTCATCGAATCTCGTATAATCGTGAAAATTGAATTAATACTCGTTATTAGGGGCTGAAATCGAATATGTTTACTCCTCCAATGAGGTTGGACACGTGGTAGAAAAACCGGAAGAAAAAGAAACATGGTTCGATTCGACCTCCCGAATGGTTCAAAATAAAGTGTAATAAATAGTTTTCGAGATTCCATGGTGCCGGAACAAAATTCCACATGCCCTTCTCTTGTGTTGGCCAATTTAGTTATTGAGAATCTGCTCACTAAGATCTCTACTCTTTTGCTCATTGTTTTGAGTTCTACTTCAGATTCAACTACCTTCTCAATCTCGGCTTTCAACTTCTTACTTTCTTTTTCCATTAACTTTGGTGGACTTCAAGAGTGTTTGAATTTTATTTTTCTAGTTGATGGCAGATCTGGGTCCTCGTAGATTAGGGTTTGGTGGGAATTTGGGGTTGGCGTAGGGTAGATGTCAGACGAAGTTTGAAGGTTAAGGGGGAAAGCAGGGTCCGTGATTGTTGGGTCCAGTATATTTGAGGGTGGTGAAGAGTTAAATCGGAGAGAGTGGTAGGCGGTTAATGTAGGTGTTGCGGGGTGAATTTGAGGATGGAGATTAAGAATTAAGATAAGATGAAGGGTTGGTACTTGGTAGGGATGGTTGAAGGTAGGGGGTGAAGATGAATAAAGTAGGTGGGTAATGGTAGGCAATTAGGCATCGACTTGTTTATTAGGTAGCTGAGTTTATTTTGAGAAGAGTACCAAAAGTAGGGTGTATTGTGAGATTTAATGGAGTTTACGGTTATTATAAGAAGATTACCTATAGTTTGGATTGTTAACGTTAAATAATCCTTTTTAAAAATGTAACAATTTAAAAATGGTCATACCTGACAATAAAATGGTCACATAAGGCCCCTCTATGTCTTCAGACGGAATATCTGTGAATCTACTTGTATATACTTTGGTGAATCCAAAACGCCACTTTTATTAGTTAACCTAAATTGCTATCAAAGTCAGAATCCAACGCAGTAACCACACCCTCCTTCCCCCTACGAAAGTAAGGTGGCAGCACAAACCCACAGCTCGAAAGAACAATAGGGTGGAAACCCAAAGACACAATGGCTTTATAAGCAACCTACGTTGCTAGTAAAAGGAAAACAAGAAAGGCCAACTTGGTTTACCGCCTTACCGGCAGAATCCAGCCACAAACACTAGTTACTTTTACTAATACATGAATTTTACTAGATGTTCCTAAAAGCAAGTAACAACATTCAGCAACTTTTGAACTGTAAATCAAAACTCAGTAAGTCAGCAATACTCGAGGAATACTAAGAAGCAGCAACAACCAAGTCCATATATATCTCCATGATATCGAGATGTTTGGAGTCCAAACGTGGGTTATCTATACTAAGCTCACAAAATTTCAACTTTCCTATATGTGCTATTGACTATACGAGTCAGACTATATTTCCTCTCTTTAAATAGCTTCATGATAAACCCAAATTTTCAATTATGCGTACATGATTGAATTAGGGCCCAGGGTGTTCCTAGCCATATTTCTGGGAAACAGAAACAAAAAATTCCTCCACGAGCTCCTTTGTTTGAAAAGGCGCGAGGCACATCGAAAAACATAAGGCCCAAGTCCTCAGGAACGCCAAAAAGTTATTATGTCCCACAATATCTCCCTGGTAAAAACTTTAGTAAGATCCAACATTTCCTTTCAATTCAGTGCCAACAGAACAGACATACCAAGAGTTGTCTAAGTATCCTAAAATCACCTTGCTTGAATGGATGTAATAGACTTATAGTCTTAACGATGCGTCACAGTTAAGCTACCTATTAGAAGGATCTTGCAATGCACAAATGGGCGACTCCCCACCTCCCAACACACGTGTTCCCAAGCATCACCCTTGCTAGCCAAGATGTCCGAAATAGGAGAGCACAATGAAAGGTAGGTAAAGAGAGCCATACAGTCTTATAAGACAAAGAAAGGTTATTTCACTTGCTCAAGACATGTCCAAAACATCATCCAACCCTAAAAAAGAAACACCTCGGAAAGATCGATTGCACAAACTGAAACACTAAGCATAGACATTTGGCACCTAAGGGTTGACGTTTTTCATACAATCATACATCTAATAAGAGTATTAACTACAATGTAAACAATCCCACTCTCTTATACCGTTCCCCAGCATGCACCACATCACAAAAAAACCTTGTGTTGACTATAAGAGGATATATGGTTCCTAAACACAACGAAGATGATACAAGAGGATGTCGACAAACAACATTTAACATTAGTAATCAGACACTGGCTTCTAGTCTTCTGCCATAGGATACCGATAATTAACAAGTCATTATACATTAACCTCCTCAAAAACCACCGACAATTGTTTCAAATTTCTGAGTTAACTATCGTCACCATTGCAACATATCATTAATTTATTCCAAAACAGAATATAAGATGACCAGCAATCCAAATGTTCAAAGTAGCGCAATGGAGCAACAAGCAATAGAACCGTAAACAAAGGAACACCTACTACATTGCGGAAATTCGGCTGAAATGAGCGATCAAAACTTTTTGTCCTCAGCTTTCCTAGGCTGCAACATAAAATAAAACGCGCATTAATTAAGATTAAAAAACCCCCACGCAGTAACTAAGTTACATTAAACAAAAAATAGCATCAACATTCAACATTCAATCAGCCAAATCACAAACGAAAGCCGCATTAACAAGATTAAATCAAACGAAAAACAATAATCAACATAAACATTCAACATCCATCAGCCGAAAAACGAACAAAAACCTTCAAAAATCAGTTTAAATCAAAAGAAAAACAACAACAAACATTAACATTCAACATTCATTCGAAAAACAACAATCAACATAAACATTCAACATTCCTCAGACAAAAATCGAATCAATTTGATTAAATCGAACAAAAACAACGAAACACGACAAATCAACATAAACATTCGACATTCATCATCCTTTTAACCGCATTAATTAGCTTAAAATCAAACTAAAAACAGCAATCAGCATAAACATTCAACATTCATCATCCAAAAAACGAACCAAAAACCGTATTAATTACCCCTAAAATCAAACTAAAAACAGCAATCAACATAAAATGCAACATTAATCAGACAAAAAATCGAATTAATTAGGTTAAATCAAACAAAATCAATCAAAAACCACAATCAACATAAACAATTCAACATTAATTAGGTTAAAATCAAACAAAAATCAACCTTAATCGACGGCGGAGGATGATTAAGTTCATCAGTAGGAATAACAACAGGCCACGCTTCACCAGCATCACGAAACATCTGCTCAGTCTCAAGATACTGTCCTTTATCAAGAATTAGCGATCGAATCGATTGGGCAGAAGTAGTAGAAGCGTCGAAAACTTCATCGACGCCATTAACGAAAGTAACCTTGATTTGCGGCGGATTATCATCGGTGCGACGCTTTACTTCGACAACACATGACGGATTCGATTCTCTCGCTTTCTTCGCTGTGCATTGTGCTAAGAACTCCATACATGCTCCTGCTCTTGCATCTAATGCGTTGAATTCTACCTTCACTTTTGATAAAAACTTCAACATTTTTCGGCTATGGCGATTGCGATTCTTCGTCTTCGCTCGCGATTTTGTAAACCCCAGGACTGTTTATTGGTGTTGTATTTGGGTTTAGTTGTTGAGTGGTTGGTTTGGGGTTTAGTTTAGCCCAATGTGGGTTCAAAGTTAGAGCTTGTCTGATCCGAACGACTCGATTTGTATTTAACTATTTACCGGTAATTTTTCTACTCTTTTTTTTTTTTGAAAAGTACCGGTAATTTTTCTTCGTGTTTTATGTTTTTGTGTTTTTTTGTACATAAGAGGGGTGAACCCCGAAATTTATTAGCTATATTACGCGGGAAATACTGGATGTATTTCCAAAGGAGGATCTAATAATGTAAGATTTATGTCGGAATTAATTCCATTGGAGGATAATCTAATAATTCAATAAACTTATTGAGAGGCCGTCTCTCAGGAGACTTACTCTTTATGTACGACTGTATTGAGCCTATATGCTACGGAGTATAATCTTACAGAAATGTGATAATTCAAACCTTTTCGGTCTTGATGCCAACCGCACTGATATACAGGGTACTCCTACAAAACAATTGTCGCAAAATGTATGAATGTTTTCTAGGAGAGTCGGAGGTGGTACAGTGATTAGTGTTGTTTAGAAAGAAAGGATGACAAGAAATAGTTGGAATGAGGAGAAATCAAGTAGCTTCATACTTTCATGTTCAGGCATCGGTTGTTGGTTTCATTTTTTCGTAACTGCTCTATATGTTTACAACACTATAATCATGTGTATTAACTGATGAACTTTCCTGTCATAGTTTGTGGTCGATGTTTGGAGTTTGGACACATCTTATACAAAATTTCAGACAATGAATTCTGTTTTTCGCTTCTTTGGCTGCCTCCCTATGCAGTGCGTTCTGCCTGCTAGGTTTGCCTTTTATGCATCAGGGCTTGAGAAAATTGCGACATGGAAGGTAAATGAGGATGAACTGTAGCCTTGTAGGCTACATGTTAGTCTCATCATTGAGAATACAAACAAATATTCGCATGATCATAACAACTCTTCACAATTAAGCAAAGGGATATGGAAGATCAACGACAGGAGAGACTAATCGAAGACAATGATTAGAAAGACTAATTCTCCACTATACTTGAGGGGCATGGGCAATCCCTTATTGGCCACGACTAGTAAGAAACAGAAAACACCAACAGATAGAGGGAGACGGAACTCATTTAGCTATCAGTTACGGTCGTCTTGTCGTCTTAAGATTAGTTGGTGGCACTTGGCAGGGAACGAGACTGTTGCCATTCCGGACCAAGGTACTCAATTATCAACCAATCTCTTAGAAAAAAAGACGCTGAACAAACACTAGAATAACAGGCATTAGACCTTAAATTCATCGGTTAAAAGGGCTACATAACTAATTAACTACATAAGCAAAGCCATAGCAGACTTGGCTGTCAAGTTCACAGGACATTAGGAAGTTGATTAGAGTCTTAAAACAGAATCCCTACGATACACAAACTAAATTGTTTTGAAGATAGACACAATTACGAAATGAAACCAACGGGCATGCTTGTAAACAGTGCAGCAGGCTTGTAAATGGCTTTGGTTCATAGCAGAGAGGAGTCAAGAAGATGTCGACGTGTCAAGTCTCAACAGCAGTAGTTCATTAGGCGACCTGCACAATCAAAAGATAGGCGTTGTTCACTTACCAGTGTGTCGGCAGTTGAGAATTTTGGACCCAAACGCAGTAAAAGAGACATTATAGTGTGTCGGCAGTTGAGAATTTCGGACCCAAACGCAGTAAAAGAGACATGATAGCTTTGGAGGGTCGAACCAGACTAACACATTATATGGAATGCCACGCTCAAAATTACTCTTTTAGAGTTAGTCGGCAGTAGTCTAGTTAGACACCCTTTGATGACACAATTTTTAAAAAAATATGAAAGAGGAAAGCCAAACTACAATCACCGCAAAAACCTTACAACAGTTACAAGTCACTAGAAAAATTAAATGTGTGACGACAAAACAGACTTTCACATAAGGGAATTATTATTAGTCTGAAAATGATACCCACAGCAGACCCTTAACCCTTTTGACCGGGAGCTTCCACCCCTCTACTGATATTTCTCCTTTTCTAGTACTACTTCGATGACCATTAGCTATATTACCCAAGCTACGACGAATCCTAACAATCAAGACTACAAAGACGGTATCCATCATGGCCACCAATCCAAACAAAGAACGCTGAACATAATATTTTGTAACACCATAAACAAAAAAGTCATATAGCCACCATAAAACAGTTTCCAACAATACAAAATCACAACTCATAAATATCTTAGTAGTATAAGAGATACCTCTGATTGCAGCACAGGTGTCTCATCTAGACCGAGAACGACCAAGTTCCGGTCGAGCACCTCTCGAAGAATCTGGGCGGGAATTAAGAATTGGAAAAATCCCGCTGAAAAGGCGATGAGGCCTACGAGATTGTTAGTTGGCTCGGTAAATACCGGCCAACCACAGGAACCATCTAGAGTAGTTACAACCAGACTTTGGGTTTGGATTAAGGCGAGAGCAGGATTCAGTCTCCTCAAGCTGTCGTAAAAATCTCCTCTTTCAATGACATTACAAACCCGTGAATCAAGTGACATACTATCACAAATCCTCTTCATATGAGTTTGAGAAACAACATTCCCAAAAGTCCTAGCACCACCAGGGACAGAAACACTAAAGGAAGGGTTCGAGTCGAAAGACTGGCAGATGTGACCAAATGCAGCAGTGAAAGGAAGGCCTTCACATATGAAAGCAAAGATTTTAATCCCGGCCTTAAATGCTATGGACTCAGGGAGAGGGAAGGCATCAAACACTTCATCTTCCTCGAGTTTATGCACCCTAAATAAGCTTAAACCATATTCACTACCTTCGGCATTTTCAATCAAATCTACCCGTCTTAGTCCGGTAGTATCAGCATCCCTCCTCGCGGTAAAAGTCACAGAAGCAGCATCAGTAAAGTACGGGGTTTCGGGTTTTACGGCATGAGTTACCGAAATCAAAATCCCAGTGGGGTGAATGCATAATGCACCACCCATCAGACGAACATTGGAGACACCATTAGAGGACTCCGATTTGAGAAACCAAACATATGGTAAAACTTCATCAAATGTACTCATTTTTAAAACAAACAATCTAACCCTAGAAAACTCAAATAACCCAGAATCTAATACTTCAGCAAACTAATTAGCAGAGTAGAAAGGAAGAAAACAAGGGGGAAATAATTCACAAACCGAGCTTTGAAGAGTGCAGTGTGGAAATTGGGAGGAAATTTGAAGAACTCGATTCTAGGGTTTACTTCAGAACCCAGAATTGTCCCCTTTTTCTTTAATTTTGATGAAATTGTTATTTTGTGTTGTACTACTCCGTAGCTTTGACGATATTCAATGGTCTTTTGTTAAATCGGGCGGATGGATCATTCGGATGAGGTTATTTTTTTGGGTCAACAATTGTCGTGTTATTTATCACGTTAGTTGTTTTGGGTTTTTTTTTTTTTTTGTCACTTCGGATTAGGATTTTACTTAAAACAAGTTAGTTTTGGGTTATTTCCGATCAGTTCAATTCGGGCCTCAGGTCAGGTCGTGCTCGGTCGAGTCAATTCCTGTCACACTTTGCTGGTCTCTGGTTGAGTCAATTTTGTTAGGTCTAACTTTTGTCATTACCGGTCTTAAGTCGAACATTTGTTTAGATAACTATTTCCATAAAAAGTTTAGGATATAACAATTAGAAAGGAAAAAAAAATTGAAATTTGGATGAAGACGTGAGTTATCCAGGTTCAAACCTGCATGGGAAGTCCTTATCACTCATCAGGCTCATATCTCGTTTTTTTGGAAATAAAATATTTGTTTATTATATATTTTGAATTATCCTAAGACCCGGTAATTAAAAAAGGAAAACAAAAAAATTGATTAATAGATAATTTTAATTTGTTGAAACCATCGATTAATTATAGTTATTCCATTTATTTTTAGTAAAACAATTATTCCATTTAGTCTAATATGATTTGTTTATAAAATAGTAAAAAGTCTTATCTAAACAAAGGTACTAGACTTTACTATCTGACTTAAAATTTACTTCGTATCAATCTTTTACAACCCAGATTTCACGGGAGTCGAACTAGCCTTTTACTCGTTTATGACTCGTCTGTGACAAACATATTCACACTCATGTACTCATGTGTCCCAGATAGGGGTGTTAATGAGACGAGACAGCTCGCGAGCTACTCGAGATCGGCTCGGTCAAAGTTCGACTCGTGTGAGCTAGGCTCGGGCTCGGGCTCGGCTCGAGGGCTTAACGAGTCAAGCCGAGCAAAGGCTGGCTCGACTCGAAAAGCTCGCGAGCGGCTCGAATTTGTGTGATTACATAAGATATTGCTCATATTTTATAAAAATATTTTATCATGATTATATTTTTGTATCACACATATCAAATGTCTCGCTAATTTGCCAAACATTTTTACATATAATCTTCAAGCCTTGTTATTGGAATTACCGGAAGAAGAAAAAATAAAAAATAAACCATTTTATATAGGCTCGATTTGG
>JAGPOY010005596.1:0-10242 GCA_018983105.1 Silene uniflora
ATGGCGACTCGAGAATGGCGATGAGATTGGCGACTGGAGATTGGCGACGAGATTTATCTGCAAATCAATGAAATACCCAGAAATTGAAACAGTAAAAAGATTGAAAATTTGTTAATTAATTAAGGAAATACGAGAATTAGAAATGAAATCACAAATTAGGGTTTGAGATAGAAAAGGGAAAGGGGGAAAGGAGTTACCAGTGGAGTGAAGAAGTGGGCGGTAGATGGTTCGAAGTGAGGGAAAATGTTAGGGGTTTAGATAATGGGGTGTTTCGGAATTGGAGATAAGAGAGACTGGAGAAGTAGAGGGTATGATTCGAAGTTGTTTATCATTCAGTCGGCTAGAGGTAGAAGATTCATTATTCGACGATATGAGAGACTGGAGAGGTAGAAGGGTGTTGTTGGGTGATTTTGATCTATTTTGGGGAAATGAACGGACATCGGTTGTTAAGATGTCTGATGTCTATGAAAGTTAGGATTAATGGACATCCGTTTTTCCATACAACTCATGCGTATTGAATTGTATGTACATCAGTTGTTTTTTAATGTCCGATGTCTATAATTTATACATTGGTTTTCTTAAACCTCCGATGTCTTTTAAGTGATGTCTATAATGATTTTTGTAGTAGTGATTGGAGAATTCGAGGGAAATTCAATTAGGTTTTAGGAGGAAGATAAAAGATAAAAAACAAGGGTTTTAGTTGGGGAGGGTAGTGTTTGGAAACATAATGAAAAAATGTGTGTGAAAGAGTAAAACCTGTATGTGAAAAAGTAATTCTGTTAATTAAAAGAGACCACAAACGTGATGACATTGTATGTAAATAATTAGGGTGTTTAGTAATGTTTCTTAACAAAAAAAAAGGAATATATAAGTAGTTGGTTTGGATGATATGAATAAGGTAACTGGTACCTTTGGTTTGGATGGAAGAGATTATGTGACATCATTTATCTATTTAGATAGAATTTTTTTTAATGATAAAAGTATTGTTAGAACACTAGTGTAGCACGGTATTTTTGAAAATTTGATTTATAAAAAGGCACTCTCATTAAAATTATTTAACAAAATCATTTGCAATTTTTTTTACATTTAATTTAATGTTATAATGTACTAAATAAAATATTAGTAAGAGATAGAAAAGAAAGTTTAATAACATCAAAAGACTATTTTTAGGATTTGATTTATAAAGAGACACCCTTAATAAAATTATTTAATAAACTAATTTGCGATTTTTTTACATTTAATTTAATGTTATAATGTACTCGACGAAATATAATATTAGTAAGAGGCAGGAAAGAAAGTTTAAGAACGTCAAAGGACACTTTAAGTTAAATTATTAGCAACTGTTTTATGACCTTAATATTACATTTAAGTTCGTTTTAAAATCACTACTACAAAATAGTTAATAGAGATCGGACTTTTGAAGCAATACACATCGGATATGCACCCGATGTAGAGTTGAGTGATGTCCATTGTCGAATAAAAGACATCGGATTTACAACTGATGTCTATTCTATTATAGACATCGGATTTTGTTTTATCTGATGTTTATGTACTATAATATACAACAGAGTTCTAACGTAATCTGATGTCTATTAAGTTTATATACATCAGGTTTTCTGTAAATATGATGTGGTTTTTATCTATATACTTCAAATTTAAATAAACTCTGATGTCTATTTGACTTTTATGCATCAGCTTTTTATCTATAAGCTGATGCGAGTTACATATGGTACACATCCTTTTATTTAAATAACCGATGTCTATTAAATTTGTAATTTTTTTAAAAAAAATGCAATTGCAGACCTGCAATTGCAAATTCGTTCTACAAAACAGGCCATTCATATGGCTAATCAAAGATGTTCCTCCATGCTCATAAATAACAGAATCATAACTTGCTTGTTGATTGCATTTTCACAAAAGACGCCACATCCAAATTCAACAACCAAAAAAGGTCGTTTATCATATTTTCATACAACCAAAACATAGTTCGCAAAATCTAAATACTAACTATATATGACTAGGCATTCAGAAAGTAGTCCACCCATAAATCCCGAACCTCATCAATTTCTTCTTGTGAATATGCCATTTTGTCTTGAAAAAGCTGTAAATCATGCAAATAAAGGTTTATCAAAATAATGAACATACATAATAAAAGAAATAGGTCATAGCTAAAGTTCAATTGTAGCTATAATAATGGGATTGCGTGATAAAAAAAATCGGCAAGGCAACACCAAGATTTGCAAGACACGTGCACTGTGCTTTTCTTCGAGCTGGGAAATCAACGAGAGCCACTCAGAAGTAAAGGGAAAGGCGTCAACTCCATATTTTAACAAAAAAGTGAAGGAAAAGGCGTCAACTACATATTTTAACAAAAAATTGAAGAGGTCTGTGTAACGTACTCAACCATTTGGGCTCAATTTACCAACAAATAAACCATAGGGATAACAATAAGCCTCAACAGAATGAGACTGGAAATGAAGTCCGACAAGGCAGAATCTTGATCATCACAGTCACTAAAGTAGTCTACAAATACAATAAGCCTTAAAAGCATGCATCTCAGATGATACAAAAGACACAGCCCGGGCAATAACAGTAGGGCTGATAGAAAAACATATATAGCATCATCACTTTCGGTTCCTCATATGGTAAGTATTAATGGTTTGATTATTATGTAATCTTTACTCATAAACTAGTGATAACTTGATAAATTCAGAGCGAGAGTGAGAGAATGTGGGAAAATCAGACCTCATCGATAGTCGTCGAATTAGAACGAGTGACGATTTCCAGCATGTATCTCATGATGTAGTAACCGCATTCTATCACACCCGGCTGACGAGGACACTAAACCAACATGACGAAAAATTAAACCAACAAATTTTGACAATTAAACGTAAAAAATGAGTCTACCTTTGCAGCCGTATCAACTACTTACATTAAGTTTCACCCATTGCGGCGTTTTAGAACCCTTTCTTGCGCCACCATTATAGCCGTATATCCTTATAGCTCTAATAGAAGGTTACAAAAAAAAGTTGTCAGCCAAGTATATAAATGGTCTTTCAATGAACATTGTGTTAAGACGAACTCACGTATTAATTAAAGTTCTCAAATATGAAGGCACAGAATTCCCTATTGGATCTAACCAATATACTTGATTATGATCAACAATGTCAATTACAACAAGCATCCAATGTTCCCTGTAAGTAATTTTTAACTTAAATCAATAACAAAACTGCTGACAATATTTTTTTATATAAAAACTACTACTTACGCTGCGTAATATGGAGCGATGTAAATTAGCTATTTCTTCTGCTTCATCCAGTCAGAAATATATGTTGTTGCGTCATCTACATTATTATTGTGGCCTAGTAGTGAAATCTTTTGTGGACATAAAAAGCCATATGTTTTGATGTCACAAATGCTATACAAGTACCTATAACAATATACAAAGAAGTATAACTGATCAATACCTTAAAGTCAATTACCATTGTCAAACTATGAGATGCTAATTTTAAATACATACCCAACAAAAAGCTGAATGCATGAAATAAAGGCAGAGTTTTTCCATGTTCAACAATTGCGCAATGTCCTCCTTGGCGAGGCGGAGCCTTTGGTTATATCCTATAACTTTCTCTCTCAATATCACATCAGCTACTTGATTAGCGCCCATCATACTAACTACCTTGGACAAGTATCATCTAGAATTACTTTTTTGGTCCAGAAGAGATTTTAAGGTACTGTTTGATCTAACCATTGACTCATTTGTTTTACTTCTACCACTCTCGACTTTTCTTGAATTAGTACTCTCACTCGTCTTCCGCTTTCTGCGTTTAGTCTTTGTCACTTACTTTTCATCTGTTCCTAATTCATGGTTTATCTGAAGTACCTGGAAAAAAAAATGGTGTAATATAATTTCCACTTTCTTTGACATATGTATTTCAATCAGGTGTATAAATTTCATACCTCCAAACAGCGCAAACTGATTAAGTTTCTCGGCCATCGAAAAAATAAGACAATTGCCTCACCAATAGTAAGAAATTCTTCAGTTGGCAGAGGTAATGGTGTATTCTCCTTATTTTCCAAGACAACGTCAATGCATACCCTTAACTCATTTGCTCCAAAATGCACGACTGTGAGATGTTGAGGCTTGAGTTGGGGCCTTGAATACTCGTCCAAGTGCCACCTTCTTCAACTCCATGTCTAGCATAGCTAGGTCGCATTCAACTCCCCGAGGAACATCAGTTTAGAATATCAAATCAACATAAAAATCCATCTTGTTACAAGTCTAGAAACAATACAAAAATACATGTTTATTTACCTTGTCAGTTATCTCATCAAATGGGTCAGGGTCATGTAGATCGTTGTCGTAACTAGCATTCCCACTTTTGCAATTCATCTCTACCTCAACATCTTTTTCAACGGAATAACTAACATTCCCATTGTTCCCCTCTATTTGCATAGTACTTGTTTTAGGTGGATTTTGCACAAAGCTAGATCCGGTCAGGGTAGAGTATTTCAGGGTCAACTAGCTCAGGCTACCTGTTTGTATGCTGCTAGGCAGGCTTGTTGCTAAGGAAAATAAAGTAAATAAAATAAACAATATAAGACTAGAATTTTGTACGTGGAAAACCCTTAAATGAGAAAAAAACCACGGGCACCAAGCCAGGAGAGATTTCACTATTAATTTGTGGAGAACAATCGTATTGTAGGTAATATTATGTATGTTTGCTCTAAGTATTGGCGTAATATTTTCTTGAGTATGATCTTGTGTGTCTTCAAATAATTTCCACTCTTCCTTATATAGTGGTTGTCTTCTTATTGCTTGATTCCTCCTCATAATTGCATAATATTCCTTCTTAAATGCTCCTTTATTCTCGCAGTAAGTACCTCATTATTACCCGAAATAATGTTGGGTAATTAAGGTAATAATCTCCATTTAAATGCTGTAATATTCTCTCTATAAATATCTTTGACTTCGGTCAAATATGATCTTCCTATTCTGACCGTTGCTCTCTCCTGCCTGGTGCCAGGCATGTGTTATCCTGTCGTTCCTACCCTGTCTGCCAGGCCAGGGTAGAAGTTAACCTTGATGACGTGGGAGTCTAGGCTTGGTAACAGTTGCTAAACTCAAACTATCTTATCAGACCTACCCTGATGATCAGGCCCAGGTAAGACTGTAACCTGAATATGGTGTGCGGAAATCAGGCCCAACAATTGCCCCTTTATCTTCTCAATATCGCTGAGCCAGGTCAGTAATGAGGAGATAAAGTTCTTCATTTAATTGTCTTGCATGTGACGATTGAGTGTAATCATGGTTAAAACGGCTAGTTTTAATTTACTGCGCCAAGTGTCCCACTTTCTTCAATGCAACCGCCCACTTACTGCAAGTTGCAGCTAAAACCCTAGCTTTTAACCGCTTCTATAAATACCTTCACAAATCCTCTTTGCTTTTTCACTTTTGATCCGTCTAATTTTCAAAACTTCAAAAATTCTTCATCAATCTTCATCTTCAAACTCTCTAAAATTTCCAGAAATTTATCCAAAAATTCAAATATTATTCTGAAGAAAAAATCCACCAGGGGTGCCTCAGCCTCAGCCACTCCATACGTGCCTAATCCTGAAGTTTCTGGGGAGAATAAACCAGAGTCTTCTGCTACTCCTGCCCCCGCTGCTGAGATGGTTTCCATCTTCTTCAATGGTTTTGAATTCAAGCCATCCAAGGTCCTAGAGTCCTCTCCTGCCAATTGTCTCAAACCAGAGTTTGAAAAAATTCTGAAAGATAAGAAGTTGATCCCTGCTGAAGCTGAAGTATGGATCCCTGAAAACTCTCAAATCAGGGCTGACTGGTATTGCCCTGGTTGGTTTTGCATTCATGATTGGCCTTTTAGGGCCGGCGGCAAACTTTTTTCTCCTCTTATGGTAGAGGTGATCAAGGATCTTGATATCCCTCCTTACCAAGCTATGCCCACTGTCTGGAAGGTGGTACATTCCATCGAATATCTCTGTGAAAAACATAAGCTGTCCTTCACCTTAGAGGATCTGAAGAGCTGCTACTCCCTGAAGACTTTCAGCCCTGGAAGGTTTACTTTCAAGGCTAGAACTGGTACCACCCCTCTTCTCTGCCACCTAGATAGTGGTGCTGACAAAGATTGGGCTACTGGCTATATGTTCATCAGGACCAATTCCATTGGTCCTGACCTGGTGTATCTTAACTTTGATTCCTGCCTTGCTAGTAAATTCCCTGTTCTTTTCAAATCTTTCATTGAACAAATTGATTAGTGCAAAAGAAAACAAGAAATTAAATCTGCATGTACCTCTTTTGTAGTTGATGACTGGACATCAAATGCTGAGTACCCTTCTGAGAGGGTGTCTGCTTTCCTGACTATCCCTCCTGCTGAGAGGACATGGCCTCTCTGCACTGGGGTTGAGCGTTTTTCACACTGCCTGAAGACTGAAAGCGCTGTCAGGGTTTCCAAGCCTGCCAAGGTCCCTGGCGTCTCAGTTTCCGGTAGTAAGAGAATTTTTCTTTCCTTTCTTTCTTTATTAATGTAATTGGATGTATTCTGTCTTTATTACTGATGTAGTGCCACATGTTGTAGCCAATAGGTCAACCACCAGACGTGCCAAACTTGGTGCAGCCGACTTGTCTGCCAAGCTGGCTCAAGTCAAGGAGGAAGAATTCCAGGGTGATGCTGGAACAGGGGCTAAACACCAGTATCCCTGAGAACACCCCCAAGATAGCTATCTGATTCCTTACAGTGTACACTCTAAACCGCATGCATGCTTAAAGTCCCAGAACGACTACAAACTTGCCTTGAATGACACCCCAGACGGCTAGTTCATCTCCTTCCTGAATAACGCCCTAGACGGCTAGAATTCAGTCACCTCCTTTGAATAACGCCCTAGACGGCTAGCATTCAAAGCTCTTATATGAATAACGCCCTAGACGGCTAGCATTCAAAGCTCTTATATGAATAACGCCCTAGACGGCTAGCATTCAAAGCTCTTATATGAATAACGCCCTAGACGGCTAGAATTCACTTTCTCACACGAATAACGTCCCCGTTAGCTAGAATTCGAATTATTTATCTAACGCCTCAGACGGCTAACCTAACCTGATTTCTTGAATAACGCCCCTGTTGGCTAAAATTCATTATCTATTATCTGTTATCTGTTGCAGTTAACACTTGTCTGTTTATAATATGTTCACCTGTTTGTCGCACCTTGTGCAGACCACCTACCTGTTTATCTCAACGGTAAGGATTTTGAAACCAAAACAAGGTTTCACAACTAAGCCTGCCACCAGGCTCAAAATATATAACGTTACATGCTAACCTAGCAGGCACAAATGTTTGGTGACCCCCTGCTTCCACGCAGGCCAGGGTCAAATGTAGCAAATTGTTTCAAAAACTACAAATTAAGCCGCGCAGGGCTAAAAACACCATTGTTCCAAAAACTAACTACCAAGCTGAATATTTTGAGGGAGGGGGATGGAGCACCTACACCAGCTCTGCTCTGCCCTCTGCTGCCTCTCCTGCTGTCTCCTCTTGCTGACCTTGTTGTGCAGGATCCGCCATAGGCTGAGCAGCAGCAGCTACCTCTTCAGGAGTTGAAACAGCCCTATCTGCAAACTCTGCAGCTGTCACCTCCTCAGCCTCCTCCACAGCAGCCTCGCCAATCTGGACACCAGCATCCAGAGACTCCAACTCGCCAGCTTCAGGAATCAGGCTCCTAAGATCAGGGGGCGTAGGGAATTCTTCCCGCAGCAGCCTCTCCTCTTCCTCAACATTCCAGGAAGTATGCTCTCCGTTGGCATAGGCGCGCATGGAATCAATCCGGCCAGACCAAGCAGCAAAAGTTGCCACAGCGACAGCCAGATCAGAAAGCTCCTAAATCCTGTTCTCAGCTCGAGTCAGATTTTCAGACAAAGTTTGGCACATCTCCTCCATACGAGCCACCTGAGCTGCACCCTCCTGGATCCTGCTTCTCTGCTCCACCATCAGCCTCCTGGCCTCAGCAATCTTCTCCTTCAGAGCAGCGTTCTCCTCTGTCAACCTCCTGTTCTGAGCATTCATGGCAACACCCTCAGTCCTGGCTCTCTTGACTACCCTCCATGAATGAAGAGCATGCTGCAGTGCCTGCCTGGTACACACAAATATTAGACATCTAGTTCCTTATGACAGGAATGCAGGATGAAAAATAAAGCAACACAGAAAAGAATACATACTGTAAAGGACTGCACACAGCCCATGGCAATGGAGTCCTCTGGATGCAGTTCATCAAGGTTCCTGCGGAAAACCGACAGCAGAAATTGTTCCAGTTGAGGCCAGTAGGGCGTATGGTCAGTGTCCCCAAACGACATTGGGACACAGATACCATATTCCTGCTCTCCCTCTGCAGCAGCCTCTGGTTCCACTCGAGCCAAAGGAGTCACCTCAACAGCTTGAGGCACGGGACGAGGAGTAGCCCTGGTTCTCACTCTCAGGGTAACCTGGGGCACAGGAGATTCCACTGCCATCCTCTTGGAGGCAGGAGCAGACGTTGACGAGCTTCCAGCAGGCCTCTTCCTGGCATTTTCAACTAAGGAGTGCAGGGCATTGAAAGGAGTACTTCCTATGATCAGAAATTTTAGAGGCACATCAGATTACACACAAAAGGGATCACCAGACGTCAGGATATGACTAATCATCCAGAAAATTACCTGAATCCATTGACTTAGCAGGAAAAGGTGCAGAGACAGCAGTCAAAGGGGCAAAACCAGCGAGTAGATCTGGAAACTTTCTCTTATCAGCAGGAATTGAAAACAGCTTGGCAATGGACTCCTCCTCAGATTCAGATCTGAACAGTGGAATGGGCTCTGCATGCAAGGATATGGTAAGCACGTAAGCAAGACAAAATACATGCAAAATGCAAGACAAAGAAGGCGTACTTGTTCGGCTAACCCAATCCTCAAAAATATAATCAATAGAGGAGTCAAGACAGTCGGTCTTCAGATAGAAGAACTTCTGATACCAGTCATCATTTTTTGACCGAGATGGCATAGTCAGGAAATTATCACAGCCGTCCCTGAGACGAAGGGTGTACTGACCCTTCCCCAGAGAACGACAGGAAAATCGCCATGCCAGGTCCTCGAGGCTAATGTCAGCCCCCAAGACTTTATTCAGAGCAAGAGAGGAGAGCAGGATGCTCCAAGCATAAGGGTTTATTTGTGCAACCGCAAAACGGTGGAGAAAATCTTGAATCAAAATAGGAAACGGAAATTTCAGGCCGATAGTGAAAGGGTAGAGATATAAACAAATCCATCCCCGACGAAGGAAATCAGCTTTTTGTCCCGGACGAGGAATATGAATCTCAACCCCATCACCAAGACCCAGCAAGTCCTTGATCAGAGAAACGTCGGCGGCGGTAAGAATGGAATCGCAGTCGTGAGGGTGTTTTAAAATATCCTGCGAGGGGAAATCCTCGTCGGGCTCGAGATTGATCGGAGAAGAGGAAGATGAAGCAGAATGGCGTAAATTCCTTCTCACCATTTTTATTCAGAAAAGAAGGGAAGATTGAAGATAGGGGAAAATAATATTGATTACCTGAAAGAAGGAAGAGATGGCGGAGGAAGATGAAGTGCAAAGGCTTTGAAGTGATTTGAAATTGAAAGAAGAGAGGAAGGCGGTGGAAATTAATGGACGAAATGATTAGAGTAGTTGGGGTAGTATATGGGGAAAAACAAAATTAAAAACCTAATAATTTCCCGCTCAACTACAAGAAGATGTGTTACGCAAGAAATTTGGGGCAAACTGTTTGGGTAAAAATCACGCTACTTCCCAAAGACGCCAGAAGCAGCCTGGCACCAGGTGAACTCGTACAGCAGACCACGTCTGGTGTCTCCTACTCCAGACAAGTCAGAAAGCAGACTAATATGTTAAGGGATAAACGATTCCAGAACTTAGAGTTTATGGATAAAGATATTCGTGATATTGGGTCCGTGAAATAAGGAAAGCAATAAACATGGAAAATACAAATAAGGAAAGCGCGGAATAGGAAAGAAATCTAAGGACGACTATACCATAACCTGAAGAAGGAAATATTCGGCCTTTATCACTTATGAAAGGACGTAAAGATGAAGAAAGAAAACCCTAGAGATGAAGCTCCCCTATAAAAGCAAGGGAAGCAACACCAACAAGGGCATTCGAATTCCAGACGAAGAACACATATCACATACACACATATATTGCATTATAAACCTAATTC
>JAGPOY010005598.1:0-10900 GCA_018983105.1 Silene uniflora
ACATGCACAACCCAAATCCAACATCAATGTGGACCCCGAACAAGAATGTTAGTAAGTCAAACAATACTATACAGCTGAGACAACCTCCTTCGGGTACTAAATGCAACCTAATGAGTTTAAGAGATGGAGCCCTTAACTTTTGAAACGCATCGTTCACATCCGCTTTATTCTAAGGCCTTGGTCGGGTCCGATATACAAGATGTCCCAATAAACAACTCTAATGCTAAGCAAAGAATGAAGTGATTTTGAACACTATTGATAATATACCTTGGTTGTAAGGGTAGAGCCATTGGCAAGATGCAACATTTTGAAATAGCCCATATCTTCAATAAAATCGACCTTTGTCGAAAACATTATATAATCTTTGGGAAGCTCTTTTGCAATGGCTTCTATAATCGCTTTCCTCTCCAAGAAGCGTGCTTCATAGGCACCACTATTTTCATAAAAATGATCCAAAATTATAACACAACTCAATCTCGCAACAAGACGGAAAATCGAGTGTTAAAATTGTCCAAAAAGAAAAAGAAGAAGAAGAAGAAGAAGAAGAAGAAGAAGAAATGTACTTACTGTCTTCTTTTACAGTTAAGTGAAGTCCTTGAAATTTGGCGCCCTGTGTTTGTAGACAGCCAAACCATCCTACAATTATGAAACTCAAGCTAATAAATCTCAAAATATATACTTACACTGAGTTACACATTTGATCTAACCGCAACTTTCGACACAAACAATATATAATGCTGACGGAGTTATTCAAAGGAGTTCGCTAGCTAGCTTAATAATTAGTGAGATAATTTATTTATTTTTGTGTAAAGAGAGTTACAAGGACGAATATGATGCCAGGTCATGAGTATCATAACTTTACTAGGTAAGGTATTTGCGAAACAACTTGTGAAAGGTCTAACCTACACTCCACATCTATATATTATTGTAAGGAAATGTTGGTTGCGATAATAGTACTCACTCGAGAATTTGGGTATGATGTTGTCGGAGAGAATCAGCAACACCAAGAGCATCCAAAGCAATCCAAGCGTTGTTCCACATGGCCAAAGCAAAGCCAGAGGATCTCAGACTATCTGAGGTTTCCAACACCAAACTCTTCAATCCCAGTCGATGTAGGGCGAGTGCCGTTGCTAGTCCCCCTATTCCTCCTCCTACTATCACTATTTCTTCCATTTTTTATTTTTTTTTGTGATTTTTTAGTACTCTTGTATCTACCGTTTTTCAATGCAATCAACTAAGTTATGATGTTAACTATGTTTTGATTCTATTTATACACTAAAAATCTCCAGAAATTCTTGTTTCAGACAACCATTTTTCGTTTGAAGCTTCGGACGAGCATATGTGACCATTTTATTGTTAAATGTAATTACAATGGTACAGCCTATGCTACAACGTATGGTAAACTTGTTTTTCCATTTGACTGTAAATTGGTTATAAACTCTCGTTTTATTCTTTCAAACAAAAATGGCCCGTGTGAAATAAGACCAACTCAGAAATCTTTATCAGTTTAGTTAGGCATATTAAGTTACCTGTCGCATCAAGCTACCATTAAAAGTTCAGTTAAAACATAGAAAAATCAATACTAAAGCGAGTAGTGAAATAGAGTTAAAAAGACATTTCGTATACAGTATTAATAATATTGTGCCATGGCTTTATGTGTAAAAATAAATGTAAACAAATTCCATAATTAGAGAATAGTTCGTACTAAATCGACAAATACATCACTCTTAGGACTTGTTTAAGTCACCACGTAAAGATTAAATTTTTATGAAACTTAAATTCATAAGAATTAACTTTTTAATTTTAAAAATAACCATCCAAAATTTCACATTTTTGACGATTTTAAATTAAATCTCTCTCATATCCACTCATTTCTTCCCTCTTTCCTTATTAAGTTATTCGGAGTTTTTCTCTCTTTTCTTTTTTCAGATACAGTGTTGTGTATCTTGTGTGGTCCAAATTCATTTTTCTTATTCTTGTGCTTATGCAAAAAAAAAAAAAAAAATATGAAGAAATGAGTGAATATGAGGAAATGCCTTCAAAACTTCTCCCTTCTTCATTTTAAATTGTCTTTTAGATAATGCACCAAAACTTATACTCCCTAATAATACCTTTCTCAGAAGATTTTGCTTGTGACCGTCATTATCTTGAGACCTCTCAGAAACCTTCTCCTACTTCACTACTTGCCCTTTTACTTGTCCTCCCACTTACAGCTTTTGAGAAGTCAGAAAATGTAACGAAACAATACTGTTACAAATGAGAATTTGTGTACGATTCTTATAAAAGTGGTTGATTGCCTTAGTTTATGCAATAGATAGTACAGCCTAATCTTCCTTAAACAATCACTTCATCATGTGCGATCTGACATTATCAATGTACTTCGTACTTTTCTAGTGTCCCCGCCACACGTTGGTGCCACACGAGGGTTCCGACTTTTGGTAGTGAGATTTGCAACAAACCACTATTCTAGTGTCCCCGCCATTCTATCCTCACCATTTTGTTTGGCACAACCCAGGCAGTAATTGGAGCAACGAAGATTCACTTAATATAATGGGTAATTGGATCAAAATGGGTTTGTTGACTTACCACTTGGTAAAAAGGTAATTGGATCAAAATGGATTACAAAATTACGTATAAGCGCCGGATGGGAATGTTGAAAGATGCAAGGCTAAGTTAGTAGCATAAGGGTTCAGTCAAATCAAAGACAAAGATTACACTCATGCTTTTTCACCGGTTGCCAAATTTACAACGCTAAGGATCGACACTGTTGGCTCTGGTAGCAGCTAAAGGTTGGCATATTCAATTCATCAATTAGATAATAATAACGCTTTTTGGCATGGTTATATAGAGGAAGAGGTGTACATGAGACCTCATGCAGGTATAATATTATTCATGGTAAAGTCTCTAAGTTCCAAAGGTCATTACTTGGCCTCAAGCAGACATTCTGGCAATGGAACAAGCTAACTAAACAGTTGCTGCAGATAGGATTTCATCAATCTGAATAGGATTATTCATTATTTGCAAGACTCGATGATCACAGCTAGTAGTCAGACATTCACCGTTGCATTAGTATATGTGGATGATGTGTTAATTACTAGTAATTCAGAAGCAAATATTATCACAGTAAAAAAAATGGGTTACATTCGGCTTTTATAATAATGGATCTTGGATATGTAAGGTATTTCCTTGGCTTGGAGAGAATTCAGAAGTGATAAAGGCTTCCTCATTAAATCAAAGAAAATATATTCTTGATATTACCAAAGATATGAAGATGGAAAATTGTAATTCTGTTACTTTTCCTATGGCTGAAGGTTTAAAGCTTGCTATTGATGATGGTGAACTGTTAAAGCAGCCTGATAGTACATAGGCTTATAGGAAGATTGTTGTATTTAAAAATGACTAGGCCAGACATTTCATAGCAGTAAAACATCTTAGCAAGTTTTAAGTGAGCTTAAAATGCCTCATCTAAATGCATGTTTACATGACTAAGTATCTTAAGACAACCATCAACTCAAGGCTGTTTTATAGTGTTGAGTCTGACCTAACATAATATGCATTTAGTGATGCAGATTGAGGGCAGTGTGCTTACGCTTGTAGATCCCTTAGAGGCTACTGTAATTTTCTTGGTCAGTCATTAATTAGTGTCATGGGAAACTAATAAACAAGCTTTGGTGAGTAAGAGTTCTGAATAGAATATAGGTCTATGTCATATACGAAGTACTAATTTTGAGATGGTATGGCTCGATAGGTTGTTACGGGATATTAAAGTGAAAGTGCCAAAGCCCATTTCTCTTTTCTGTGATATCACAAAGCTATAGAGCACATCTCACTCAATCTTGTTTTTCAAGAATGAACAAAACACTTAATGAGTATAGATTGCCATTTTGTGACGGCCAACGGGCCAAGCAACAAGAGGCCGGATTTTTTGAAGACACAACAATACAACATGTTGTGTCCAAATATCAGTTAGTGGATATTATGACCAAATGTTAGAATCGCAAATGGGCCTGGGCCGCATCCGTCGAGGAGGAGAGAGTGTCCAGTTTACAAGTTCAAGGAGGTTTCATCCCAAAACCAATTGGCAATGGGAAGAGTAGCCCCTTTTCGAACATGTTTTGGGCTTTGATACCATGTTAGAATCGCAAATGGGCCTGGGCCGCACCCGTCGAGGAGGAGAGAGTGTCCAGTTTACAAGTCCAAGGAGGTTTCATCCCAAAACCAATTGGCAATGGGATGAGTAGCCCCTTGAATTATAAACTAGATCACTATTCTCTATTTCTCCGATGTGGGATAACCTTACATGTGACATCTTCACACCAAGGCATTGAGAGCTGAACAACATAAGTTTTTTTTACTAACAAGCCTTGGTTTGATTTTCTATTCAATTTCAACTTGACGAGGGGATATTGAGTATCTATGAAAGTTAGTTAGATTGGTTATTAATTAGTTACTTATAAGTTATAAACTTAAGTCGGTTAAGGTTTCCTAATAGCATCCCAAGTCATAGTCTGTATATAAACTCACACAAATTGTAATAATTCTACATCTTTGTAATAACAGAATTACTCTCATCAATAATATTTTTAAAGTAAATCATTCAGTAACAATTCCATCTTTTTGCTTCATCTAGTCATGATTCATATACTAGGAGTAGAATCTTATAAAAATAAATTGTAAAGTTTTAGATATAGTTGATTCTTGTAAAATTTAAAAAATAAATTGTTGTCTATGTATTATTTTGTAAGACGCTCTATTTATATAAAAATCAGTCTTTTATTGGTAAACAATAAATGAACGGTTTTTATAGAAAAGTACTATCTCACTGAGAGATTGTCTCATTCTAGAATTTGTGACTATAGACACTTTGACCAGTCACATACACAAATATTAAAGAGTACATGTTAGAATTTCTCATTAGTCACTATGATCATCAAGATTAAACTTCCGGTATTCTGACCCAATCTAGGATCTGACCCGCCCAACACGTTTGACAGGTCTACCAATTAACCATAAGACTATAAGAGTATATGTAAGAGCTTCACATTAATCATGATTAGTGAGATCTTCAAGATTGAACTTCTTCTCCATATTCCCTAACATAAGCTTCCCACAATCGTAATCACCTTTGTTAACCATCACCTTCGCTAAAAAGGATGCCAAAACACGTTCTCGTAATAAGCTCATCAATTTTCCGCAACTTTGTTGTATAGTACCAATAATAAAAGCCGTAGTAGTTAATTCGATAACTCTCCATTTTCGCTCTTGTGCGTATTTGCTTAATGCATCTTTGATTAGTACATAATCGTCTTGTAATTGCGACTTATTTGTATCCGTACAACCTTGTAACTTGGCCTGACCGATATATTTGGCAAGGACGATTGCATCTTCCAAGGACGAGCAACCGCCTTGACCAAGGTCAGGTGTCATCGGATGAAATGCATCACCGACGACACATACATTGTCTTTGCTTATGTTCCCCCAAAATAGTTCCCATGGCGGTCTTAAACTTAATGGCGAAAATAGGACATCTTCGTCATTAGTTTTCTCGATGATTTCTAGTATCTTTGGAGGAACACGTTTGAGATTACTTAACACAAACTGCTTCATCATTGCTTGATTTCCTTTCAATCCTTTCTCTGTCATGACAAATAAAGGGCAATAAAAATTAGGCCGCTCGAGGCAAAGTCGGTGAGTTACTCAATGATTTACACGAAAAAAAATGCTGAGTGACTTAGCGAGTTTAGTTGAAAGACTCCGAAAAAACTAGATGTAGAAAAAGACAAGCTTACCATATCATTTGGATAATTTGTTTCTATATATATATATATAATCCCTTCTAAACAATTTGATTATTTTAGAAATATTGTACTTCCTCCATTCAACTCCACTCTACCACTTTCTCTTTTTACGTTTGCCAACGCGTGTTTTACACGTTAAATATCGTTAGCTACATATTTGTAAAAATTATAAAAATTGGATATTTTTGATGTATTCATAAATACGAATCAAATAAGATCCCACATGAATATATTTTCACTTACATATCGAGCGAAAATCGAAATTAAACACAAACTTGTGAATAGTGTAAAAAAAGAAATAGGTAGAGTGGAGTTGAATGGAGGAAGTACAAATTAAAAATACGATTAAAACTTTGTTGAATTCTGTGTTTTTTTTTTCCCCAAATGAACGCACTATGTCACGGATGGGAATCGAACCCCTAACTTCATGGCTGATGAGGCGCATAAATAAATCATCAAATTTTAGTTAAAAGATGCTTCATATGAACAAACCTTGATCAGATGGTGGCCATATATAAAACCAGTATACACTTGTGTCATCACAAGGAACAATTCCGAATCGAACTCCATTGCCTATGCATTGTAGAAATACAGGCTCAAGCTTATGAATTCCTGTAAAATGTGCAAATCCCCTTATAGACCACCTTCCATCATAACGAGGCTTCTTAAATCTTAACCATCTCGCTACTACTGAATTTACTCCATCTGCACCGATTAACACCTATATCGACAAAAAATAAGTTTATATACGGAGTATGAAACACCCGATAAATTACATAGATGTTCTTGATTGAACATTAATGTTAATACCTTGGTTGTAAGGGTAGAGCCATTGGCAAGATGTAACATTTTGAAATAGCCCATATCTTCGATATAATCGACCTTTGTCGAAAACATTATAGAGTCTTTAGGAAGTTCTTTTGCCATGGCTTCTAAAATTGATTTCCTCTCCACAAAGCGTGCTTCATACGAACCACTAATTCCTCAAAAATGAACAATAAAATCAATATAAGAATACAACTCAATCTATTTATATGTATAATCGAGTTACTCCGTATTTCACAATAAGACGGAAAATCGAGTGTTAAAATTGTCCAACAAGAAAAAGAAGAAGAGATGTACTTACTGTCTTCTTTTACTATTCAGTGAAGTCCTTGAAATTTGTCGCCCTGAGTTTGTTGAGAGCCAAACCATCCTACAATTATGAAACTCAAGTTAACAACAAATCTCAATATATATACTTCATCCGTCTCGGTCATTGTTTAACTTTGGTGTTGACGCAAAGACCGAGAAGGGAGTAGGGATCATTTGGTGGTTTAAGTTAATGGATGATGACAGGTGGACAATTATGCAATTGGATGATCAAATTACTTACAAAATAAAAAAAAAAACTTTGCAATATAGTAAGGTAAATAAATGGATGAGACACCTAAAAATGAAATGAGTAAACAAATGACTGGAACAGTAGGAGTACTTCCAAATGTTGTGAGTTTAAGTGAACAGAATGAAACAGGAATATTTTTATACGATTTGAATTAGAGCCTCAAATCTACTACTCCTAACATTACGTGATTGTATCTTTAACAAATGACCGGGACAGTGGGAGTACTCACTCGAGAATTTGGGTATGATGTTGACGGAGAGAATCGGCAACACCAAGAGCATCCAAAGCAATCCAAGCATTGCTCCACATGGCCATAGCAAAGCCAGAGCATCTCAGACAATCCGAGGTTTCCAACACCAAACTCTTCAATCCCAGTCGATGTAGGGCGAGCGCCGTTGCTAGTCCCCCTATTCCTCCTCCTACTATCACTATTTCTTCCATTTTTATTTTTCAAGGCAATCAAGTATAGGTTATGAGGTTAACTAGTATGTTATGATTCTAATTATATATAGTATCATACTATCATTAGCTTAACTTGTCATATTAGTTACATGACGTATCATGCTGCTATAAGGCCATTTAAAATAGAAATATAATCTGTATTATTGACAGATAGATCATTCCATTTAGGAGTATAAATTATGGACAATGATAGGATCACATGATTAATGCCTTGACGATTACTCTCTCTTTATAGTCAATTCATTTTGCATTTTATTATTTAGGTCTTTCTATTCTTGTGCACATGAACCCCTACAAGTATTCCCTCAATTTATAATTCAATTTGCTACATTTTTTATGGTAATATATTTGGAAGACTTCGAAATATGTAACAAACGCAAGGCATGACATAAGTGTCTTAAGTTTTAAAATAAAGAGTTAAAATACAAAAAAGTTTAAAAATAACGAGCAATAAAAGAGAGTTGAAAAGACATTTTGTATAGAGTATTAATTTTATTTCTTGGCGCTGTGAGTTAAAATAAATGTAAATATATTCCATAATTGAGAATCCAAATACATCACTCTAACAATTTGTTTGATTCGTCACGAGAAGATTGAAATTCTAGTATAATTTCAGCTCATTTATGTTCTGCTCAACTTTATTCAGTTAAATTCAGTTCAATTTAACTCAATTATGCTCATCTCTTCACAAATTAACTCTTACCTCAGCTCCATTCAATTCAACTCAAGTCTTATCCGCCTACAAGAATAGAGCCTAAAACTCTGTATTTTCCAATTGACATAAATTTAAATTGAACCAACCACCCTTTAATTAAGTTTTGAAATAATCTAATAGGATATAAATATAATAGTTAGAACTCGGTCATTTCAACGGTCATTACCTTAAGATCGTAGTTGAAATGGCTCATCTATACCCAGCTGTTATATTTATATCTTATTATAATCCACACAAACTTATACTTCCCCAATAATAGGTTGTTATAAAAGTGGTTGACTTACGTAAGTCTTTATGCAATAGATATTACAAGACATGCTCATGCTCTAAAATCACGGCGTAGGTCCATAAACAATCACGTTCTTCATGTGTGGTCTGACATTGTCAATGTCCCTTGCGATTCATTAATCACCATTTTGATTCGCACAACCTAGGCAGTCGTTGGAGCGACGAAGATTCACTGAATACGATTGCTGTGGTGAAATCAGACTACTCGAAAGAGCGACCACTACTACAATTAACAAAATAACGTTGTTAATTGGATTGATTAATTGGCGGGATGAGTGTGAAATGTTTTAACAACGCTTATCTTTTCATAACCGTTATCATAAGTTATAACAACGGTATATTATCAGCACCCGTTGTCATAAGTTTTACATTATAACGGTTTTTATCTAAAACCTGTTGTCATAAGTTTTTTTTTTTTTTTTTTCTTTTTTGCAGCTGTAAAAAGAGATATCCTAACTAATTATAGCACATACAAGGCCATGAGCAACATTATTAAACGACCTAGGGATACAACTACAAGATAGAGTCGGTACATTATTAGGATAAGAAATTAAACTACAGGTGGGGTTGACAACCAAAAGAGGTTTCTTAACGGGACGATCAGGACCGACCAATTGTGCGAACATTCCTTTTCTCTTCTTTATCAACTGAGTTTCGGAGGAGTACCTGCAACAAGACACACTTACGCCACGAGGACGTAGAAATTTATGGGAGGGAGATCTACTTTTTGAGAAAGTAGATAAATTGTGTTTCGGAGATTCATCCTCTTTGCTTTGATTCTTCTTGGAAGTGGCGATCTTGTGCACATGATGAGTATAGGGGTACCTGCAAAGCATAGGAGTAAAAGGGGCGCTAGGAGGCTTCTCAAACGAGGGAATTTTACACTTCTTAGGGAGAGCTCAAAAAACGAAAGGCTCATGGTCATTAGAATCATCCAGAGCTTCAGAGGTAAGAGTACTAGGAGGAGGACACTTGTCACAAATTGAGGATGCGCAAGACTTCACGACCCCACTACCGTACGCGCTCAAACTTACGCTAGGAAAATCAGGTTCCGCATTGATAACATCAGAAGGGGTAATGTCTTCATTCATTGCCCCCGTCATCGTGGATTTCCCTTTTTTAGAACCTCTCCTCCTTTTCTTTCTCCTCTTCTTCTTCTTCTTCTTGTAACATCGTTCCCTTATGAAGTCTCTCTCCTTAGTAGTCTCACCCTTAAGGATCCGGATTGTTAAAGTTGACAAATCACGTTTACGGTAAAAGCTGACCGTTTTACCATCCAACAACTTTTCATAAGCTTTTGTGGGGATCCTTAGACTGGAACTACCACATCCCTTTTTGGAGAATTCAAGGACGGACTTATTAGCACAAATACTTTGAAACTCCGTCCCTTCCCTATTCACACACTCATCATCTTTTATACTCACATCACTTAGCTCTTCCATCACCTCCGTAACCACACTTTCACTATCTTTTATACCCACATCACTTACTTCTTCCATCACCTCCGTAACCATACTTTCACTATCTTTTAGACCCATATCGGATGCGGAAACTGATGAGTCGTAATTATACATAACTCCTCCTCACTTTTATCATGCATTTTGACCCGCTTTGGCGACAATTCATGCCACTTTCGCTCGGGTTTTGTCCATTTTACTCCTTGCACTTTGATCGTAGCGTTTTCCTTGATTGTCGCGTAGGAACGTGGCCCACACAAAGGGGAGACGGAGAAGAGACCGAGTGGACAAGCAAAGCCAAGGACTAGCATGAAAAGGAGGGAGGATATTGCAGCAGTAGACCTCTGCCGGCAGGCCGGCAGAAGGCCCACCGGCAGAGTGTCTACACTTGTGCCAGAAATGTTGGAGAAAACTGAAGGAAGGCTCTCTGCCGGCGGACCGGCAGAAGGCCACCCGGCAGAGAGCACTTTATAACACTTAGCCAAATTTTGAAGATGAGTTTTGAGCAAATTTCAAGTTGGCTCGCTACCGGTAGGAAGGCCGGCAGACGGCAGCCCGGCAGAAGTCAACTTTCACTCAAAAAACTGAAGCCTAATGATGGTCTCCGCCGGCAGGCCGGCAGACGGCCGACCGGCACAGGGTACCTGACGCGAGATTTGGGCTTTCTTGTGGATTACTATATATACTCCTTGTTTTCGCATTTCAATGGACTGCACCTTACATTAGAACCCTAGTTTTGATACTTAAGCTTTTCCTCCAAGTTATTTAATCTTTCCACATTTAATCATTAATCATT
>JAGPOY010005599.1:0-10900 GCA_018983105.1 Silene uniflora
TATACAAATGTTTGCCAAGCCTACAACATCAATAAACCAAAACACAACCTATGTCACAATGTCAATTGTCAAGTACATATCCATTTATGCAACTACCAACAAGAAAATAGGCTTTGAAAACAACTTATTCATCCCACCCAAAATCAAACCAAATTACTCAACCATTACCTCGACTCTTCTAAATCAAAATACTCTCCATATTCTTAGTTCTATCAAACGTTAAGATTTCCCCAAGACAAAATAAAATGCAGTAAGTAGATCATACATCAGATGTACTACCACTAATTTTATAGTTTCTGAGCATTATACTAAAATTTTTTAGTTTTGTTTTAAAAATTATGAATTTTACAATAAAGTTTATGAGTTCATTGACTTAAGCATTAAACTAAAAAAATTACAATAAAACTCAAAAACATTACATAAAAGCCTAGTTAAATTTGAATTTTGACAGAAAAAAAATTAAAACATAACTTATAAACTTAATAAACTCAGAAAAAATGCACATATGCTCAAAAACAAGTAAAATTTAAGGTCATAACTCATAAGCTCATAAAAAATATACAGATGCTCACAAACAAAAAAAATCTGAGCTAATACCTCCGATGTACAATCCTATTTCTCAATAAAAATGTCGGTCATATTTAACACATTCTAATCTTCACCTCAGCTTTACCCACCTACAATTGGTGGGTAGCATTATAATTAATCCAAGTCTCCCATAATCTCACAAATTCTCCTTGAAGACATGACATATCCGTCACAAGGAGAAGACGGATACCATTTTATCTCACAAAGTAACCACTTTTCCTCTCTCTGCAACACTATTTATGTGGTCCCCTTTTTCCACTAACTCATTTTGTATCCATTTTATCTCACAAAATATCCGTCACAAATGGTGACCCGTCACAAGCAAGACTTATTGCCATAATCTTCACCTTAGTTTTAAACAATCCAATTTTACATGAAGTATTGAAGTGTCACTTTTCATCTAAAATTAAATGATACTCCATATCTGCTCATTGTTCTTTTTTGTGTAACCAAGCCATGAAGACAAATATGATGTTGGCGGTATTTAAACTCAAATCAGCGAATACCATATGTCATTATTTTACCAATTAAGCTACTTGACATTTACACCCCTAACCGCCAATAACTATTCAATAGACTACGAGACAAAACAATGCTATACAAATTCTTGTTTAAGACAAACATATTCATCTTGAACAACAAAACTGATAAACTGTATGGATGAGACAAAGAACATAATGCCTACAGAATGACAAAGTCTCGTTTAGACCCTGGCAAACGGGTCAATCAGATCAAGGTCGGGTCAGGTCAATTATGGTTTGGGTTTGTAAGAATTCGAGCTAAGTCGGGTCAGGTCGGGTGGGTCATTTTCGAGTCAACTATTATCAAGTTATTATAGATAATAGTCGATTTGCAACAATAAACATTTGAGTCGAGTTATACTGGGTTGTGTCAATTTAAGTACGGGTTTTCGGGTCTAAAATTTGGGTATCGAGTAGAGGACGAGTTAGGTTATTTGGGTCAGGCGTCAGGTTTACTTTTTTCTCATTCACCTAAAATTATATTCAAACCGTTTTTAACCTTAAAACGGATTTAGTGATAGAGATATCCTTTACAAGTAGTCTTGCTTTAGACGATATATCCGTCTAAAGATGTAGACATGTCAAATACAATGAAAGTGGTGACATTTTTAGCCCCCACCACCCCAGTTGTTGTTTGTGTTATTAGGAAAATGATATTGTATTTGGTCTGTCTACAACTTTAGATGACTGTGAGAATTTGTGTATCCTTTAAACTAACTTATGGGATATTACTTGATAAGAGTTTAACTCAACTTATGTCCCACAAATGTCCAATTTTGTGGTTGAGTTGGGTCACTTGTTTTCTCCTTTATTTCACCTCATGCCAATTATTATATGATCAAATTCATCAAAAACTCTCAAATTCTCCCACAAATCTCAATTCTTTCATCCATTCTTCATTGTATTCTCCGTCCATTTTTTCCACCCTTTTTATTCCCTCAACACTTTCATTTTTTCACAACATTGTGAATTGTATAATTTCAATTTCAATTAAAAACAATGGTTACTTCATTGGGTGCTCCAAAAATCATTCATTCTCTTAATATTAGATCTTATTCTAATGAAAGATCACATTTTGATCATGTTAGATCAATACCCACTTCTTCGTTTCTTGGATCTGTTCAAAAACTTTGTGTTTCTAAATTACCCAATTCAAATTTGAGTCAATTTCGATCTGTTTCTACCTCTGTTAATGCTGTTTCTGAAGTTGTTAGGGAGAAGAAGTCCAAATCTTCTGTTAATTCTGCTTCAAATCTGGTAATTTTGATGTTCATTTGGTTAATTTTAATTAAATAACACTTAATTTGTTGGGTTAATTGTTGTTTTATTTGCAAATTAATTGTTTTTAGATACTTGAATCAAACACAAGGGTAAGGTTGCGTACATTTGAGCCGCGTACCTCATTTAGTTATAGCACTAGTAGTTAACTAGTTATGTTTTACTCCCTCCGTCCGAATCATTTGTTTACCTTTGATTAAAATACTCCTAAGCACGAAGAATAAAAGAAAAGTAAACAAAGGATTGGAACGGAGGGAGTACACTACAACCATGTTATGTAAGACTAACTAGAGGGGATGTTTTCTTCTACTATTAATTATAGTGGGTAAAGTTTGGACCTTTTCGATTATATCTCGCTTCGATTTTCATTCAATTGCCATTGGGTGAGCTTGATTGTTACTAAAAAGGAAGTAGTTTTGAGTTTTAACATGATTTTGCCAGTGATTATGGCTAGAATTACTGGGTTATTTAGGTTATGCACTAATGCTAGTTAAGATGGATAGAATAAGATTTCGGATTTTATTTTGGTGGATTTCGTGTTTAGCCGATTACAAAAGAGGAAGGACTTAAGATGTGTATGGATGACATTGTCGTAGAGTTTTGAGGATTTGTTATGAGTTTATGACTACAATTGTGAATGCCCTTATGCCCCTCTTTGTGCTAGTCAATTCACGGTAATTATTGTGCTTATATCTGATCCCCTTGCCTTGCCACATGCACAAGCTTTTGATTCACATGGATATGTTCTTCCACTATTAGTATGTAGTGGCGGACCTATGGAGGCTTGCAGGGGCTATCACCCTTCTGAACATTTTTAAAATACAACTTTCTTATTATTTCCGAAGCTTTTTCTTAGTTACTCTATAGTATAACTAGTCTGCCCTCTATAATAATTTATCTATGTGCTCCCACCCCAAAAAAAACCTTTGAATCCTGGTTGGCCTTCTGGCAATTAAGGCAAACAGCTAGCTTGGTTCTTATTAAACGAAAACAGTCCGAAACTATTGTCGTTAATAGACCTTAGAGTTACTGGGAATAGAAAAGAGTTCTGATTTTTTAATGATTTTTGTGTGTAGCTGATCACAAAGGAGGAAGGGCTTGTGCTGTATGAAGACATGATATTGGGTAGAGTGTTTGAGGATATGTGTGCTCAGATGTATTATAGGGGTAAAATGTTTGGGTTTGTCCATTTATACAATGGACAAGAAGCCGTTTCAACTGGGTTTATCAAACTATTGACCCAGAAGGATTCTGTAGTTAGTACTTACCGTGATCACGTTCATGCACTTAGCAAGGGTGTCCCGCCACGTCAGGTAATGTCTGAGCTATTCGGGAAAGCAACTGGTTGTTGCCGTGGCCAAGGAGGGTCTATGCATATGTTCTCGAAAGAGCATAACCTCCTTGGAGGTTTTGCCTTCATTGGGGAAGGAATTCCCGTGGCAACGGGTGCTGCATTTACTAGCAAGTATAAAAGAGAATTAGGGGAAAACTGTGATGATGTCACCGTCGCCTTCTTCGGGGACGGGACCTGTAACAATGGGCAGTTCTACGAGTGTTTGAATATGGCAGCGTTGTGGAAATTGCCCATTATCTTTGTAGTGGAGAACAATTTGTGGGCAATAGGTATGTCCCATTTGAGGGCAACTTCGGATCCAGAGATTTGGAAAAAGGGGCCTGCTTTTGGAATGCCAGGGTTCCACGTAGATGGCATGGATGTTTTAAAGGTCAGGGAAGTGGCTAAGGAAGCAGTCGGCCGGGCTAGGAGGGGTGAAGGCCCAACTCTGGTGGAATGTGAAACATATAGGTTTAGAGGGCACTCTTTGGCTGACCCTGATGAGCTTCGTGACCCTGGTAAGACTCTAGATTCCTCGATTTAATTCTTTTGGTTTGTATTTTAATAACTTGCCGATGTTCAGATATTTTATACTCCATGTCACAGCGGAATTGTTAAATTACATGTGATCTTTTTACATGGGTAGTCATATATATAAGACACTCTTATTGCATAATGTTTTTGACATTACGATATGCATAATGTCGAGTAATTGAATGGATGTTAAAAACTTGACGGCATCAAAGCTGTCGCGGTTGCTCCCTTCATACCAAATAATAATAATTGTCAATCACTTGTGTTTTTTACAGCTGAGAAAGCTCACTATAGTACTAGAGATCCGATAGTAGCCTTGAAGAAGTACATACTGGAGAACAACTTAGCCGCGGAAGCTGACCTGAAGGCCATAGAGAAGAAGATAGAGGAATTAGTCGAGGAGGCGGTTGAATTTGCAGATGAAAGCCCAGCTCCTCAACGATCCCAGCTTTTGGAGAATGTGTTTGCTGATCCCAAAGGCTTTGGTATCGGACCTGATGGTAAATACAGGTGCGAGGATCCCAAGTTCACTGAAGGCACTGCCCAAGTCTAACTGTTCTTTTGGGGTCTCTTTTTCTACTCCGTACGACTTTGCCTTAGGTTTTACCTTTTGTATTACTGCTGAATATTCTCCCTGCCATCTGCAATCCTTTATGTAATGTTTTATTTATTGGATTATACAGGAGGAATGTCTCTGTTAGTTTTTTGGTATTCATATCAGTTCTTTTATCTCATTCCGTGTATCAGTTTTGCCATTTCCACGTATCTCCAATCTTAGACCGGACAAAACAGCCCCAACCCAAGGCCGAATTAGCCTGAACCGACCAAATAGGACCAAATAGAATATGACCTGAATCTTGATTTGAACTGATCCAACATGTACATGGCCTGAACTTTATTGAACCCAAAAATAGAACACTCGAAATGATCCTACCTGACCGTATCAGGCTTGAATGAATTTACATAGACCGTCTGCTGTCCATTCTGCTCAGTAAGATTGCTCATTTAAGTGGCTAGCTGAGAATACACAGCTAAACTAGTACGAGAACTTGGTAACTCAGGCCATCCAACTACTCAACTGGCCAATACCAACCAATATCGAAAGAACAGTTGTTAATGTAAGAGGAAATGTAATTGTATCAACCTTTGCATCTTATATTGGATTCCATAGGCTAACAAAATTATTATAGGTAAAAACAGTACACTAGATTTTACTAATACAAGATGCAAGAAACAAGAGTCATTTCTCAGGTTTCTAATTTGCATTCGTCCCAGTTCCTACATAAATATGCGTCCATTTCAGAAATAGGCATACATGTTGCAGCATGATCTGATTTGCATGCCTTTCGATCCAAAATGTTCCGACTTTCTGGTGGTCACAAAAATTAAGAGCGCCACAATTGGTGAAACCTTTTGTCCTCCAACTTGACTACTTGAGAGCTTCTGTCGTGTAAAATCTAAAGCTTACATCCGCCATAAGTTGCTGTTCCGCTAGCCAAAAAACCTGACCAATTGTTTGTGTTTGTAGGGGAGTCGCCAGTTTTGCACTTTCACTAGAGTGCTCGAGTTTAAGAAAATCCTGCATTGTCAATACAGAGGGACATTTTTTCTTCCCTACACAGTCCTATCGGTTCAAATGAGAACTAAATTGGATGGTGAAAGTAAATTCTCACCCCAAATATTTCACAAGATAAGAAATTAACGATCTAACAGTACCAACTGAGTGGTGTTTGTCGTATGACACAGTTTTGCTTGCGAGACCAGAGTCCAAAGTTCCGAACTTGTGCATTCTTCAAAACCTCATCCAACAAACGATCCACTCTATCTACTTCAGGCTCCCATAATCAAACTTTCCTGGACTTGCCCTGTATCTTCTTGGCAAGATATTCCTCCAAAGCAACACCAGCATCGACTATCCTCGTATAGGGCGTAATCTCAACTTTCAAAACCTCATCCAACAAACGGCCCACTCTATCTACTTCCTCCACCTCGAAAATCTTAGGTACCACTTCCTCCCATGTACCACCATATGGCGTTTCCCCGTGTTTTAGCAGCTCTCCGAGCACCTCACAAGCTTCTTCTATCCTACCAACATCACACAAACCCTTGATCAAACGATGAGCAATCGAAAAATGAGGAGAAAAACCTTTAGACATCATCTCCACCATATACTTCCTTGCCTCATCATACATCCCCTGATCAACCAATCCACCAACCAAAGTCCTATACGACTCCAAATTCGGCAAACAACCATTCAAATACATATCATCCAAAACCTTAATCGCATCAAATGCCCGCCCCTCTCTACACAATCCAACCACAACCGTATTATAATGTATGATATTCGGGTTACACCCTTTAACTTTCATCCGACAGAGCAACTTATACGCCTCCTTAAGCTGCTTCTTCCTACACAAACTATTCAACAAGGTCGTGTAGCTCAACGTATCAGGCACAAAGCCTTTATTCAACATATCATCAAGCAAATCAACCGCTTTCGAAACCTGGCTCTTCCTACACAATGCCTGCATCAAAATCCTATAAGTTTCGACATCAGGCATAACATCTCGTTTAAACATTTCATTGAACAGCTTATATGCAATACTAATTTGATCATTATAACAAAATGCCTTCATCAAAAGATTATAACTTATCACATTGGGGTCCACACCATACTTATGGGCAACCCTAAAAACATCGTAAGCGGGCCGGAGAAAGCTCCGATTAGCAACCAGTATAGCAAGAAGATGATTAAGGTGTTTGGACGTCGGTTTACAATTATACCCAACAATGTTATAGAACATATTAAGCGCTTTTTCGGGCAATTGGGCATCACCGTAAATGCAAATTATACGCGAAAAAAGACCCGGAGTTGTCGGATACCCATGTCGTTTTAGCTGCATTAACACATCTTCCATGAATGAAAAATGGCGGGAATTTCCGAGTTTTAAAATTAGGGCATGGAAAGTGGAGTAATGGTGACGGAAATTGGGTTGGCGGGAAGCTAAATCGAAGATTTCTTTGGCTAAAAGAGGATCGGATTGAGAGGAGATTAGTTTGTGGATTCGAGAAGGGGATGAAATTAGGGTTTTTGGGAAAATTTCTTCTGGGTTGTTGTCGATTTGGGGATTTAGGGTTTTGGATTGTTCTTGTTGTTGTGATTTTGATTGTTGGTTGATTTGTGAGTGGAAATTGAGGGTGAAATTATGGGAGAAATGTTGAGTTGTTCTTGATTTTGTGCGTAGGAGAGAATTGAAGGAGGAAAGGAGAGATCGTTGCATTTTGGAAGAGTATTTGAAAATGTTGTTTGATGATGATTAAAACGCAAGTACTTCATCTGTTCAAGTAATTTTGCGACATTTTCGACGTGGTTTGAAAATCGGTTGACTTTAACTTATCTTTCTCATTCGAAAGGATGAGATAGGATAGCTTGGTAGTTGGTTCTATCTCAGATGATCAATTTAGTTTTCTAGAAAAAAAAAAATTGTGACATTAAGCATTGTGGTATCTTTACGGATGTGACTGGACATTTTACTCTTTTTATGTGTTTTGCTCGTCTATGCGGACAAAGTTACTAGCTAGTAGCTATTGCCACTAGTTTGACAGAATAAGGGATTTTTGTATTGACAAGCTAATTCTTCATATGGATAATGCAGTGCGTGAAGCTCGTGCAAGAGCATCAACTCAATAGGAGTCTTTACCTTCGTTACTTCGAAACTTTGATGCAAGGAGCTCATTAAAGGAGGGAATAGGACAATCAAGATTGATCATAACTAAAGGAGTTACCTTGCCTACAAATTTACTCATTATGGACGCTCCACCTTTAGAACTCCGCACTATTCTTAGGGAAGATGTATTTGGGATAACCCAACCCGCGAGTTATTGGTAACTGGTAGTATTTTATTAGGGGCTTGTCCCTTTATTGCATTACAAGTGGCGTTGCGTGTATCCTAATAACCAGTAGCTTCTGACTTTATGGTCACGACTCTCAGGACTCAGGAGTGCTAAATAGACATGCCACGCGTCTATAGTAGACAGTAGTAACGTTTATCTTGAACATATCATTGGTTATGGCACGTTTAAGAACAAGGTTTTGTTTTGTTTTATCTGGCTACATTAAACACGTCAATTTCAACAGCGGGTTCACTCCGTGTCTCAAATGCGATGATCCCAAACTTTTGTAAATACCAATTTGTTAAAAACTTTCAAACCTGAATCAATTATTTTATCTTTAACTATCAAATCAAAAAATAATTCTCATATTCTTTCAAATCACTTTACTTAAAATCTGATCGGCCCCTAAGGAAGCTTACTTTGTTGCTCACACAAATCCTTACTTTATTTCTTCTTCAAATAATGTGTTAAATCATGTAAATGGGCCTGGGCTGCACTCGAATGGAGGAGAGACGTACCACACTACCACTTAACAACAAAAGGGAGGTTCCATTCCCCCTTGGTTATAAAGTGGTACAATCTCTCTTTTTCCTTCAAGGTGGGACACTCACATGTGGGATAATATGAGATTCTCCACACTCCCCCCACACATGTGAGACCCACTTTTAAATCAGACCGGAGCCATCAACGGATGAAATTTTTTCCGACTGCAAACTAGCTCAGACTGGGCCAACAAAGCCTCGACTCCAGCTGGCACAAATGACCTAATTAATTCATCATACCCATGTCTTTAACCGTGGGCTCTGATACCATGTTTTAACCGTGGGCTTTGATACCATGTTGAATCATGCAAATGGGCCTGAGCCGCACCCGAATGGAGGAGAGACGTACCACTCAACAACACAAGGGAGAGTCCATTCTAAAACCAATTGGCCATAGGAGGAGTAGCCCCCTTGGTTATAAAGTTGTACAATCTCTCTTTTGTCCTTCAATGTGGGACACTCACATGTGAGATAATATGAGATTTTTCAAATAATGTAATAAAATTCGACTCGAGGAGTCGGGTTTGTATTGTGTAAGCACTATTTTTACTATTGTCAGGAAAAAAAAAAAAAAATTGACTTAAAACCATTCTTATCGGATAATTGTGGGTGCAAATGTGGCCAAGTTTGCACAACAGCACAAGTTTCAATTTTCAACCCTTTAACGAAAACGAAAACAAGACGATACCCATTCCAAAACAAAGGGCCGCAACTCTTGAGTTATTGGGCAACAAAATGTGGTAGTACCAAAGGGAGGACCAATTATAAAGTGACGCAGCATAAAGGCCTAAAACGACAGCAAACGACGGCAGCATCCCCATGAGCCACAATGTATGTCCAATTGCTATGCCTCTTTGGTTTTGCTCTCACAGACTCACACTAGGAAACACCTAAACAAACGACTCTGTCGAAAAATGGTTATCAGATGTCATAAGCAACGATTCACATCTAATTAAAAAATCTTAAAAAAGAACAGGATTGTGAGATGCCACAACAAAATTTGGTGAAAGTTAAAAACAGCCATGGAGCATTATTAAAATCGGTTATTTCCTACACAATCAAAATATTGATATTTTTAGTTATTATGTTAGTGCATCCTAAAATGTTATCACTACTCTAAAATACAAATACGAGGTATATCACTTAGAGAGTGTAAGTTGTACTCCGTATCTGATTAGGCTTGTTGTACTCCGTATATGATTAGGTTACACTTAGCCTGAGTTCAAAACCTATCCTTACCGTCTTACTAAGTTGTACTCCAAATTTGATTAGGTTATGCTCAAAACCTATTTGGTCAGGTTTAGTTGAAGTTGAACTAATTTTAACAAAACAAAAAAAAAGGAATTCGAGAAAAAAATATTAAATCTTCAAACCTTCAACTATTCTTTTATAAAACCGTCCTACATCATCATACAACGGCCTTGGTTCAAAATTCACGAACCTCCTCAATAATTAACCTCTAGAGATTTATCTGTCCCCAACCTACCTACCCTTGCAAAGGAATCCGAGTGGCCAAACAAATTCCTGCAGTGATTCAGTATTTCAGTCCTATAAATTGCATTGCACACAGTCTGGCACACACAACAATTTATTTCCCAAAATCATTAAATTTGTTTCATCTTTCTATTTTATTTTGCCTTTTTTCCTCAATACATCTTTCAAAAACACAATAAAACCTTCAATTCATTCAACAAGTTTCAATCTTTTTCACCAATTATTAAACCCTTTTCCGCATTCTCTCTGTAAGTCATTTTTAATCAATTATTTACCTTTTTTCTAATTATTTGTTAGTCGTATTATAATCAAAGATAAACAAATAATTGAGACGGGATGACTATTAAGTTTAAGTTTTGCTGGCAAAGCCGCCTCTTCGAGTCATTAGTTAATGATGTTTTAATATGTGTCATTGATTGATTTGACAGTTTCTGTATTCCCATCTTTGTTGAATGATTATTATGTCGTTAATTATTATTTGGGTTAGAAGTGATGTCCATGTCTTTTGATGTCCTTTTCATCTTAATGTTTTTGTAACTTTTATGTCATTCTGTTAGATATTCATTGCCATTTAAATAAGCGAATTATCGTTTAAGACGGATATATTCGTTTTAAAACTTAAAGCGGGTCTATTCATCAATTTGCTTAAATATATACTGTATATGCTTTTGTGTACAAGTCTATTCATATCTTACTTTTTTTTTTTTTTTTTGGTT
>JAGPOY010005600.1:0-10899 GCA_018983105.1 Silene uniflora
AACCGTTTTAATGCACCTAATCAACCGCTGCAAATCTCAACACAAAAGCGAACAAAATTTATGCACATCTTGGATACAAATTGGACGTTCGACCTTGCAAGACTCATAAATTCGGACTCTCCCGGGTCACTCTTCTCTCAACAAGCAAATGGTAAGTTTATATGTGTAAAGAGAAAGAAGAAAATGCAGACACTCGCCTACACTGCGACCAGCATAACATGCATCGCTAACTAACATGAAGATTGATTCAATCACCGTACACATGCACAATCACCGTTCAAGGACTATCACGTGCTGAACATTTGCAAAATATGGATATGTGAGGCTAATTGGTAAGAAGGGGCAAAACAGTAATGAAATTGTGAGGGTAAGTAGCCAAGCTAGCACCTAAACTAAACCATGATAAACTCATTCCGTTCTTTCAACTATCAAGAATTAAGCTCAATGCCTTCACAACTAGGCATATACAACACAAAGAAATCCAAAAGATATGCACCTCGTAAAATAATAATAAGCATAAGAGGTGTAAGAAACAATTATAAACCAAATTTCAGCCATTTTCTTTTTCTCTTCTCTTTCTTTTTTGATTTTTTTCATTTTTTCAAGGCTGATTTTTTTTCTTTTCCTTTCTTTCATTCCGTCCTTTTCTCATAAATACTCACTCCATAACAATAATAAAGAGCCAAAATCCGTCACAATACAACATATACCTCGGAAACTAGGTACTAAACTAGCTCGGCAAGGGTAGGCTTAATTTAGTATGTAGCTAAAGGGTTACTGGCAGATTTGGCTTAATGTGGAGTTGATGGGGTAAAATGAGAAAGGGGAAATGCAAAAGTTCTCCAAACACGTGATACCGACCACAAACCCATGCGTGCAGGCAATAAGCAACAAAATTCATATACATGCGATACAATGAAATGTGGGGAGTAACTACTCTCAATCCTAGATGAACTGGTCATGGATGTCACCAGTTATGAGCTCTAAACCTCAGAATATGTAAGTAGATTGCCAAATTAATGGGTCAAGTCTAGTAGTCCAAAACAGATTCCAAGACAAAATTCGAGAAATCGCTTTGATTTTGCTAAGCAGGTCGTGAAAGTGCAAGGAATAGCATACAAATGACTTAGTAGTGCAATTTCATCATTGAAAATACTCCAATCCGACTCGACTATATGCAAAAGTAAACGTGATATTTTTTTATTTTTGATTTTTATATTTTTTTGTTTTTGTTTTTTTTTTTTTTATGAACATGAATGAAATGACAGAATATAAACGTGAATGCAAAACAATGCAAATGCAGACGCAAAAGGATGCATAATACCTCCCCAAACCAAAACAGACAATGCCCTCATTGTCTTCTCAGCTAACTAACAGCAAACAAGGGGAATGGATACACAACCTAGTACATGTTCCTAAGGGATGAAATACAACACATGGAAAGATGAAGAACAGATAAACTCACAAGATATAGCTTCCCCAAACCAGCAGCGCAACTAGGAGAAGTAGAAGGCGAGGCGGCCTCAGCAGCGGCCGTAGTAACATTGGCCTCAGTAGCGGCCTCAATAGTACCCGGAGTAACAACAGCAGCAGGGACCTCCTGGACAGCAGTAATGTCTTCAGAAACAGTCGTAGTAACCGTTTCAAGAACCATCTCGTCAGCATGAGATGAGGAAGCGGGCTCAGACCCCGTCACAATGGTCGTATCAGCAGTAACGTCCTCAACAACAGTAGCAGGAACAAGAGCGGACTGCTCGGGCACGCCAACCGAGGCAGAAGGCGCGGCAACAACAGCAGTGTCCTCGGGTATCGTGGACGAAATAGGGGCAGGGCTCTTAGGGTACATGGTTGTTGATTATAACCCACAAATAAAGCAATTAATCAAACGAAATAGCACAAATTCGAAAAAAATCGAATTGAAAAACCCAAATATGCGAAATCTTCAAATTCTCAAAAATAAGAGAGAAAATCAAAGGGCTTTTGATTAATTGATGCAAGAAAAGAATTGGGTAATTGAGTTCGATAACAAGTTGGGCATAAAATTGATTGTAGGTAAGGAATTAGGGAAATTTGGTTCGAAAATTTGATGAACACGAAGGAAAGGATCGAGTAAAATGAGAAGTGGCCGAGGAACTTCCCTTTATATGGCACGAAAACTACTCGATCGAGCAGCAGAGTCCCTCGATCGAGTGATTCTTCTTCCCTATATCCTCGATCGAGTAGATCGGTACTACTCGATCGAGGAAGCTCAGACTTCTAACCTTCCCTTTACACGATCGAACATCTGGACTGTTCGATCGAGGTCTTTCCTGTAAATTCCCCTCGATCGAGTAAAGTGACAAACTCGATCGAGCTATTCTTTGCTAACACGCACTTCGAAATATCGTCTTTTGAGTACGCTTTCCCTTACCTGCAAAATGGACAAAAAAAAACGCACCCCAATAATACCAAAAATTGTCTAACAGTCTAAAATAGTCTTCTAAACTAATTGTCTCTACGCTAATTGTCTAAAAGCAATAAATAGTCTTAAAGTAAATTGTTTTTACAATTTGCACGGGGTTGAAAACCCGGCTTAACATCCAAGTAGGCTCAATAGCCCGCAATGGGGCCTCTGACTTGCGGAAATACCCTCAGCGGCAGAAATCTCCATTTCTTCTTCTTCCAACTGAATGATCCGTCATTGGAGTTACGCTCCACTTTGTAGTCCTCTGAGCTCACCCGAACCACTGCATTTTCATCGTCCTGCTTCTTATCACCGTCTTTTGAGCACGGTTCCCCAGACCTTAGTGTCAATGCTCCGAGTCCAGTACCTGCAGAAGAATCTGCAGCAAAATGGTCCTCCATATCGCTCCTAAGTTGGGGCGGAGGTGTAAAAGCAACAATAGATAAATCATGCACAGGAGGCATCGTCTCAACATCAATGACGGGAATGGCAGCTGTATCGTGCACATAAGACTCTGGCGAAATGTTAGCTATCGGGATGGCATGACAAGGTAGGACAAGCATGGGACCCCTATGCGTAGCGGGCTGAGCAAATACCAACTCCTCCCCACCAACATGGAAGGTAAGTGTCCTCAACCCGACATCAATTACCGCTTGCGCAGTGTGCAAGAACGGCCTTCCCAAAATAATGGGAGTACAAGTATCCTCGGGTATGTCTAATACGACGAAGTCGACTGGGATAAAGAACTTCCCTATTTGCACAAGGATGTCCTCTAAGACACCTAAAGGTCTCGACAAGGTCCGATCAGCCATCTGGACCGTCATATTAGTGCATTGAAATTTGGTAAAACCCAACCATTTAGCTAACGACGAAGGCAAAACACTGACGCTAGCCCCTAAGTCGTATAGAGCATTATCGATCAGATGGGTTCCTATGTGACACGGGATCGAGAAGCTACCTGGGTCAAACAACTTAGGTGGACTCCTATTTTGGAGAAGCGCGGAGCACTCCTCGGTCAAAGCTACAGTCTCGACAATGTCTACCGATCTCTTACGTAATAGAATTTCGCGCATGAATTTCAAATAAGAGGGTACCTTTAAAAGTAACTCAGCAATTGGGACAGTCACCTTCAAGTCACGCACGATGTCAGCAAATCGCATGAACTCCTTTTTCGTCCTAGCCCGTATCAACCGTCCCGGAAATGGAACGTAGGCCTCGGAAGCTTTCTCTCGACTCTCCCGTATAAACTCGTTATTGATCTTCCGCTTGCTTTTCTCCCTGGATCGAGGGGATTTTTCACCAACATCACTCGATCGATCAGTATTTTCACTTGATCGAGTGCTTTCGCCATCCTGGTTGCTCGATCGAGCAACTTCACTGGCAGACTTGCTCGATTGAGCAGGTTTGTTCCCTCGATCGAGTGAGTCCTCTTCACTTTTCCTCGATCGATCAACAGTATCTCCTCGATCGAGGACTTAATCAGTGACAGAGTTTGGCACATTGATTTTCGTGCCAGAATGTACAGGTACAGCAGCATTAGTACTGTTATAAGTGAGACCGCTTCTTAGACTAATGGCATTGACCGGGCCTTTGTCTTCGAATAACGAATCACATCTATCGAGCAATTGACGGAAGGCTTCCGCGCTAGATTGCTGCTCAAGTTGCTGCGCATGAATAGTGGACTTAAGATCGTCATACTCGGCTTGGGTAATGAGGACTTGACCTTCATATGCGGATTTCCGATTCTTCGTAGCAGTCAAGTCGGCGTACAACTCGGAAAAAGAACCTCCTTGCTTAAATTTCTTATAAGCTAAGACTCTCCCGGATTCAGCCATACACGAAATTGGGTCATGCCCTTCCTCGCCGCATCTACCACAAATTATCTTTATAGCATGAACTTGGTGCATTTCAGCCAAATTTCCCGTATCAACCACATGAACTTCCTCAACAATCGCACTCTTCTGTCGCTCCCCTCTAGGATTTCCATAATCAACTGTATGGATGGCCATATTCTCAATAAGTTGTCAGCCTTTATCATCTTCTATATTCACTTGGAATCGCCCTTGTGCAGCGGCATCTAGAACAGCTCTTTGCTCGTAAAACAGACCATTATAAAATTGGTTGCATAGAAACCATTGCTCGAACCCATGGTGAGGAACTGAACGAAGTAGTTTCTTGAATCGGGCCCATGCTGCACTCAAATCTTCAGTGGTAGATTGAGTAAAATTGGTGATCTGACTACGCAGCGCATTAGTCCGCTGAGGAGGAAAATACCGTCTGTAAAATGCTAGAGCCAACGAACTCCAGTCCTTTACCCCAGCAGCCTTCTTGTCTAAATCCCTCCACCAGTCCTTAGCATCTTCAGTCAAAGAAAAGGGGAAAATAACTTCCTTCACCTTCTCTTGCGTCACACCGGCAGCTAATAAGTGCATAATTTATAGACTTTTATCCCCTATGTTAGCTCTAATTTACATGTTATTTTGCACTTATCATTAGTGTTTTGAGCTAATATTAGTGTTTTTAGTGTATTTTGTGTTTTGACATGTTTTGTAGGTGAATTTAGCAAAATGAGCTAAAATGGCTACAAATTAAGCTAAAATGATACACTAGGAATGCAAAGCTAAAGTGGAGCATGAGAAATGGACCAAGAAGGAAGCATTGGCATTAATCATAAGTTGATGGACCAACAATGCAACATAATACAAATGAGAAGTCAAACAAGTCAAAGTCCATATTATAATTATCCAAAAGTAAGGAAGATCATAAGCCTCCAAATGTGAGATAATGCTAGAGTTAAGAGGGAAAGGTGAAGGGTCAAGCAATAAAATGCCATTAACCGGGTGATTAATCACCGTAATAAAGCTTAGCATTGGATTCCCTCAACAATTAAGAGGAGAATTAAGGAGATCGGACTAGAAGGTCACGGTCCCGATCGGGATCACCTTGTCCCGATCGGGACGAGCTGTTTCTACGCATAATTCGATCTTCAATGCTTGTTTACGTTTCACCTCCTATTTTACTATAAATAGGAGGGAGCATACGATCACTTGTACCATCATCTTCTTACACATATTCTTACACAATTCTCTCTTAATTCTCTCCTTAGTTTAGTAGTAGTTTAGTTTAGATTAGTTTAGTTTTACATATTGTTATAAACATTTCCTTTAATCAATTTACATTCAAGTTCCATTTTAATTCCAAGTATTGTTCTACATTTCCATTCTCATTTCATTTCCAAGGTATTTCTTTTCTACTTTTATTATGTTATTTATCTCATTTGTTTACGTTTCATCTTTTTACATAATGTTAAAGTAATTCTTGGTCTAGGAATTAGGCGAAACATGTGAAAAGGTATTTGCAATTGAGTAACTAGTAGATGTAATGTTGTTTATGTTTTTTTGGTGAAAGGTAAGTACTTCTCATTAAAACTCAAATGAATTACAAAGTATTGGATTAAATAAAATTACAAGAGCGTCAAATTAGTTAAGACTAGCAATCCATGCTCTTTCCTCCATCTTGAGACCATCAGCGTTCACCATCTTCAGCTTGCTTCTTATACAGGTCTGAACCTGTGATCTCAGTACTTCAGGTATTTGTATCACATTCTCCAACCTTGCACCATTTCGTTGCTGCCATATCAAATAGTAACCAGCCATAGCAGCATCAATACACATCCTCTTCTTCATCTCAGGCCAATTTCTTCTCCCTATCCAGATTATGGCATTTCCAGTTGGGCATGGAATATGCAGCCACTGCCAAATGCCATTCATCACAACCTGAGTATATGGACAGTACAGAAACACATGCTCCATGGTTTCAGTATCAGAGCAACACAAACAGCACCATTCATCCTGAGTAATGCCATACTTAAACAATTTTGTCTTAACATTCAGGGCTTTCCTAAACATAAGCCAAACCAGAAACTGATGCTTAGGCAGAGCCATAGAATTCCACACCAGTTTTGCCCATCCCACTTTTTGTTCTCTGTGTCTAAGCCATTCATATCCAGACTTGACACTATACCCATTTGTATCAGCAAGCCAATTACCTGAATCATAACCATCAACAAAAGCATCTCTTACCCTGCATATTGCCTTCCAGTTCCCACTCATATGGGCTTTAGGAACATGGTCAGGCCAGGAGTCACCTCTGATGTAAATTTGGTGCACCCACTTAACCCAAAGACTATCAGGCTTGCTATAAATCCACCATACCAACTTTCCAACTGTGGCCATATTCCATGTAGCACTATACTTGATACCAAGACCACCTTCCTTTTTTGGAGTACACACCTGATCCCAACTGACAAGGGGAGATCTGATATAGGCACTAGTTCCATCCCATAAATAGTTTCTGCAAATACTGTCAATCTGTCTCAGGACTCCTTTAGGAATTAAAAACACATTAGCCCAATATGAGAACATAGAAGTAAGTACAGATTGGACCATTACTAATCTTCCTGCATAAGAAATTTTCCTAGCACCAAATGATCTTATTCTTTCAATAATATTCTCAATCAGAACCTGACAATCCTTCTTCCCCAATTTACCAGCAGCTATAGGAATCCCCAAGTATCTGAAAGGGATTTGCCCCTCCTGACACCCAGATAACTGGACAATTTGCTCCTTAACTGCTCTCTGCACCCCATTAAAGTATATATGTGATTTTTGAGGGTTCATTTGGAGGCCAGAGGCAGCTGAGAAAGTGGCAAAGGATCTAAGTAAGATCATCACAGATTGTTTATCACCCTTAGAAAAGAGGAGTAGGTCATCAGCAAACATCATATGCTGTAATTTTAGCTTCCTACATAGAGAGTGATACTTAAAATCCATATTCTCAGTGGTATATTGTAATACTCTAGACAGATACTCCATGGCAATAGTAAATAGAAGTGGGGACAAGGGATCCCCTTGCCTGAGACCTTTCTTCCCAGGGAACATTCCAAAGGGCTCACCATTTAAAACCAAGGAGTAAGACACTGAAGTGACACATTCCATAATTAACTGCTTAAACTTTGGGGGGAAATCCAAGGCCTCCATCATTTGGTCCAGAAAGCACCAATCCACAGAGTCATAAGCCTTCTTAAGGTCCACTTTAAGAAGGCATCTAGGTGATACAGAGCCCCTCTTATAAAGTCTAATAACATCTTGACAAACCATTATATTCTCAATGATATTCCTCCCCCTCACAAATCCCCCTTGGTTAGGACTGATTAACTAAGGCAGTGCATTAGCCAGTCTTTGGCATAACAGTTTGGATATAACTTTATAAAGCACATTACAGCAGGATATAGGTCTAAACTGTGTAACATTCTCAGGCAGATCCACTTTAGGAATAAGAGAGACAAAAGTATGGTTCACCTGTTTGAGCATTCTACCATTAGCAAAAAAATCCTGCACAACAGAGCATAAGTCCTCTCCAACAACAGACCAAGTATCCCTATAAAAGGCACTTGAATACCCATCAGGGCCAGGAGCATTATGGATAGGAATTTGGAATACAGCATTTTTGATCTCCTCATTGGTTACTGGAGCCATCATGAGGTCCTTTATCTCTGAAGTACAGACTGGCCCTCTTTTCACAATAGAAACATTGACAGGCTTGACAGTATGTATTAGCCTGTCCCAAGAGAGAGGAATAGAAGCCTAAGAAAGCCTGCTGAATTTTAGCAGGCTCAGAGATCCCAACACCATGCTCATCAACAATTTGCAAGACAGTATTTTTAGCTTGCCTCCCCTTCAAATAGTTGTGAAACAATTTAGTATTACTGTCCCCTTCAGCAAACCAGGTCACCTTTGATTTCTGCATTAAAAAGCTATCCCTAGCTTTTTGGAGTTCCTGATAATCCTTTGCAGCAGATAGTTCTAACCCCAATAACTCAGCATTAGTAGGGTCAGCTCTCAATTGGATCTGAACATATTCTAAATGTTTCCAAGCCCTAATGGCATTGTTCTCCACATCTTCATATAATTCCTTATTCAGAATTTTCAGAGGTAATTTCAAAAGTTTCAATTTCCTAATGAACTGGAAACTAGGAGTTCCATTAATGTGAGTATTCCAGATTTGCTGCACACTAGGTAGGAACTGATCTGCATCACTCCACATATTAAAATATTTAAAAGCTCTTTTTTTAGGGGCAGAGTCACACTTTCTCTGAATAATGCAAGGAGAATGATCAAAGTAACCCTCCACATGGAAGTGTGCATAAAACTCAGCTTTCTGAATCCCCCATTCATGATTCACCAGGGCCCTATCCAACCTACTAAAAACTCTTGTATTTGCTTCCTGTTTATTGTTCCAGGTAAAGAAGGAACCACTTGCTGGCATATCCACCATATTACAGTAGTCAACACACAACTGAAAATCATCCATTTCCTCAGCTGTTGTTTGACCTCCCAATCTTTTACTAGGTCTCAACACAGTATTAAAGTCCCCACAAATGAGCCATGGATTACTAATACAGCTCTGGAAATGACATAACCTAGACCACAGTGTTTTCCTCTCCTGTACCCCATTAAAAGCATAGACCATGGTGAGGTAAAAGGACTCTTTAGTAGCCAATTCATTTACTCTCATATGAATAAACTGAGCATTATACTCAATAAAATAAAGATGATAGAGATTTGGTTGCCACAAAATCCAAATCCTACCCCCTTTATGCCATTGAGTATTAGTAGATATACACCACCCCTCACAGATATTATGTCTCACAGACTTTAGAGAAGAAGGCTTTATCTTCGTCTCAAGGAGGCCAAATAGTCCAATTTTATGTTGGTGCAGAAACCATTTGACATGTTTTTGTTTAAATGGACTATTGAGCCCCCTAACATTCCAAAAGCCTATCATTGCCCTCCCCCCTTTTCAGGGGGTAGGGTATCCATCACAGTACCAATGCCAACCTTTGGTGTTTCAGTATTTAGAGCTTCCAGGAAAGTTCTACTTCCAAATTGGACAGTTTTACCACCATGATCAATCAAATCTTGTCTACTTAATCTGATAACTGCCCTAGCTGGAGTAACCACCATAGCTGAGCCATTACTGATTACAGTTCTCTTGTTAGTTTGGATCATTGGAGTTCTAGGAGTAGGAGCCTGCACAACTTTAGACAAAGGTTTGGGAGTTGTAACCTTGGGAGCAGCAGCACCTTTATCAACTGCTGGCTTGCTCTTAGGTTGCCATTGCTGAACAGGTTTCTTCTGCTTCTTCTGAGGAGCTTTGGGCTTTTGACGGGCATTATCCACATGACCTATCCCCTCACAAGCCTTACACAAAATAGGAAGCCATTCATATTCCACCACAATAGAGATCACAGTCCCCATCTCATCCTGGAACTTGACCTCCTTTGGTGGTTCTTTCCCAAAAGGAACATCAATAAGTACACGAGCAGCTCCTAATCTGGTCCTATCCTCAGTTGGTCCATCACATCTCACATATTTTCCCAATAATCCTGCAATTCTAGAGATGCCATTTCCCCAAAATTTTAAAGGCAAATCAGTCAATTTTATCCAAACTGGTACCACATCCACAGCAGTTTTGGTTAAGGGTTCAGAAGGAGACCATGGTCGAACGATCAAAGGTTTATTATCATACTGAAAATGACCATGATTGAGGACTGCCTTCTGGCCTTTTTGTGACTTAAAACGAACCAAGAAAACTCCAGTGGGTAGAAAGGAGATCCTATCAACCCCATACTCTGCCCACATCTTAAACACAACATCCTCAACAACCTCCCACAAAGGATTTGCGCCTAAGATAAAACAAATTACAGAGTTTTGCCAGAAATCCAACTCTTTCTTAACCTCAGATTCAAAGAATTTCAACATACCTGCCGGCTCCTCAGGGATGGTGGCCAAAGGTTGCTTATTTTAACCCCTATGTTGAACACTCCATCCAGCTTCATCCTCTGGAATATCCTCAAAATCAAATGGTTCAATATCAACCGGGTTTGAAGCAATCTTCACCACTGAGGACGGACCAGCAACAGCAAAATCGAGAGGGGAGAATCTGTTTTTATTTGATGTTGATGATTTTTTTTTATTTTTGGAATAAGATGATGAATGTTTGTGCGCCGTCATTGTTAATCCTAGGTTTCAGAATCACTTTTCCCCTTTTTTTTTCTTTTTCTCTCTTTTCTCTCTCTACATTTCTCTCTCTAATTAAGTTAAGCTATAATAGTCTACTCTATTAAATTTAATGTTGTTTATGTTGTTTCCTCTGTATGTTTATATGCTCTAATTAACTCCGTAAGTCGAGAGATAAGGGATTGAGAAGAACATATTACATGCATAGGTAGAATGGATTAAATCGAGAGATCAATGAACCGTTCTATGATTAATGATACTAATGTCGAGAGGCGGGTGTCATCAATCTAAACAATTAACAATTTTATATCTCATGTTGTCTCACGCAATTGCTTATTTTATATGTTGAACCAAGTTCCTAGATGCTTTCTTTTA
>JAGPOY010005601.1:0-10898 GCA_018983105.1 Silene uniflora
CACTTGATTATAAATCAATTGTACTACATCGAGATCAACTTCGTGATCAAAATAAGACACATATTCTTCCTCCAATGATTTCGGTACAGTAAAAAAACTATACCGAAAATACCTTTGAAGAAAACAAACGTCCTCGGTGGCCACCCATAAGTAAGGCCCATCGTGTACATAAAAATCATTAGGATCGTGGTCATTAAACTCATCTTTGCCACGTCCAGCATACCTTGCAGCGAGTTGTCTTGCTTGACGAAAATCGTCAAAATCATTCCCTCGAAACACGATCATAGCATATCCATGAAAGCCACCCTTCGAAGTCCAAGCCGGTTGGACTCTGCTAACATTTGAATACCCATTCTCAATAAGGATGTCCCTCAACGGGACAAGGCTCCTAGAAGATGCTCTCCCAGCAGCATTCCGTGTGACTGGAAGATTGTGAATTATGCACGTAATCGGATTGATATAGCGGGTTGATGATTGCTCAGGAAGTGCGACTGCAGATGATGAACACGACATTATTTAATTAATTTTGATGTGGTTTTAATTTATTTAAGTAATAAAAAGGGAAGTAAATAGGTTGGTACTAATAAAGTGATTCTTATTTTACTGCAAATATGATGCTATTTATAGTATAAAACTATAAATTACGGAGTATTAGATTAATTTCATCCATACGTTAAATTCAAACTTATAATAATTGTAAATGCATGCATGAGATAAATAATGGTCAAACAACCAATAGTAATAGCGCCATGCATTGGTAAAATCGCAAACTTTTCAATTTTCACATTGGACCTTCATTTACAACGGTTTAATGAATTCTCGTTGTTAATTATGTAAATCAACAACGGTTTCTCAAAGAACCGTTATTATATCGTCTAAAAGATATGGTCAAAACAATCAGAACTGCAACTTCGAATCAAAAAAGAATCAGAAAAAGTAAATAATACACGGCATGCATTAGTCAATCAAAAACAGTGGAACTTAATTTACAACGGTTTAATGAATTCTCGTTGTTAATTATGTAAATCAACCACGGTTAAGAACCGTTATTATAACGTCTAAAAGGTATGGTCAACACAATCAGAACTGCAACTTTGAATCAAAAAAGAATCAGAAAAAGTAATTAATACAGGGCATGCATTAGTCAATCAAAAAGTAATTGTTTAATAATTTAGTTTCTACCGTTTCCACTTCCCAATTTCTAACTTGTTAAGTTTCCAATTCTGATCTTATACCGGTTCCAATTCTTATTATCTTTGTACCGTTTCTACTTTCCAATTCTTAACTTGTTAAGTTTCCAATTCTATTCTTATTATATACTCCCTCCATTCTCCTTTGATGTTCCCATTTTCCTTTTTGGGTCATTTCACTATAATGTTCCCATTTGGTTTCTTTCTACTTTTGGGCTTAACAAATGACAAAATGGTCCTTGTTGTCATTACATATTTACAATATATACCATACATTAGCTCACTTAATCCTACTTATATCTATACCCCACTACATTAGTCTATTTTTTATTACTAAAAAGTGGTCCACTTGATAGCTTAATCTTTTTTTATTGCTAAAAGGTGGTCCACTTCCTCTTAATCCTTTTTGTCTTGGTTGTTCCACCAAAAGCAAATGGGAACATCAAACAAGAATGGAGGGAGTATTATCTAATTATACCGTTTTCAATACAACCCAAACTTCTATTGGTTCATACATATTATGTCGTCAAGTTCATCAACTTATAGTGGTTCATATTATTCATCCGCTAATGATGATGATGATGATGAAGTATCATATGAACCTCTTGCAGGACCCCCAAGTAGAATTATGTACGCTAAACCCTTTTACGTGCATCATTCACAATCTCCCGTATACAGAGGATGGGCATGGAAAGGCTATACTCTCGTATAGCCTTGACTGGTTAATAGGTTTGATTCGGTTAGCCGGATTGAATTTGGTTCAAAATATCAACCCGGACAATGATGCGCATGATGGCTCCGGGCGGTCCGCCCTAATCGCGTTTGGCGGAGGTGAGGATCGGGAATGCTTTCGTGAGGCTCGCAAACTTGAACGAGCATTCTATAACAATGACTCTTCAAGACTCTGGTTTGAACACGATTATCAGTGGGTAGGCCCATATTTATGGGTTGCGAATGAATCTGATCGTCGCCTACTACTTCGGATTATGCACCGCCAAGGCCGCATTGCCAAGCAGGGGACAGTGCCTTGGGTATAGGAAACCGACTATGTGGATTGGGCTGAAGGTGAAAGAGATATATATGGTGATATTGTCTCCGAATTCCACAGGATGGGATAACAAAAAAGGTAACAAAAAAACATAAATAATTAAACTTTATTCAAAGAACCACCATAATCCAAATACAACTTATAAATAATTAAACTTTAATTAAAGACTTAATTATTAGAATCCGATGAAGTGTTAAAATACTCTTCATGAATTTCGGTATAGATCAAGTCGAAGATGATCGCTTCATTATCACCGGGAGTCGCATGTGGAATGGCCTCTCTCTCCCATGACATAGCCACGGTGGCAAGAATGTGTTGTCTCCTATAATGGGTCAGAAGATGATGATCAACATGGGTCGCAACCTATAGATAAGGGTCTTTTTATCTAGCATTCGAATAAAAGGCATCTTTCCCCGCATCTTCCGCCGCAAATCTAGCCGCTCATTTTCTTGCCTGACGAAAACTATCATGGCAGTTAGTTTCGTCAAACTCGATAAAATCGAATCCTATAAAACCTTGCTTTTTGGTGGACACGGGGTGCACTTTTCTAACCGCAGTGAAACCGCAGTCATGAAGCAGTGGCCTCAACCACCCAAGATCAGGGTTTAAACCTTTTCCATTCCCATAATGAACCGGGAGATTATGGAGAATGCAAGTAAAAGGTTGTGTGTAACGAGAACGTGATTGTAGCTCCGGTTGAACAACCATATTTTAGAAAGAAATTTAGAGAGTAAAATGTTTGGTAATTTTGATTTTAACCTAGCGCATATTAATAGAATTATTTTGGTCAAATTAATAGAATTATTATTGGTCAAATTAAATATTATTATTGGTCAAATTGAATATTTATTAAAGTACTGATAAAGGTATGCATGCAGTGGTTATGTTGGTCAAATTGAATACTTTATTGACTACGGTTGAATTGAAACCCGTTCTTTCCTAATAGAAAATAGTAACGGTTACAAGTAATACGTAGCTATAACATAACAACGGGTACCAAAAACCGTTGACGGTAACAATTTAGTAACGGTTTTTCAAAGGCCGTTTTCTTAAACTGGTAACGGATGTATAAAAACGTTGACAAGACTGTAATTCTACAACGAAGTTTTGGGAACCGTGGAAAGTTTATTACAACGGTTTGATAAGCAGCCGTTGTATAGGTATAATAACAACGGTTTTGCATGAGAATCCGTTATTGTTATAACGCGGTCTAGGTTTCCGCCAATATTTGGAAAACGGTAATCTAAGTGTCGTTATTATATGCAATAATCCGTTATGATACGCTCGTTATTGATGGCCAGATTTGGAGGAGTGAAGTTTCTTTTGAATCGTTGAAGAATTATAGTTGGCATTTTGTGGACCTTTGTCTATTGCTATTTTTATTTCATTGTTCAAACCTTTGAAAGAATCCAATACTGCATTAAAATTGCCACCATTTAGAGAAGATACCGATTCATCATGACCCTGAAAGAACATCCTTGTCGTGCCAACAACCTTACAGCCTCGACCTTACAGCCTCGATAGAAGCGACGAGACGAAGTCTGTTTATAGTTTGTTGATCACTCTCTCTATATGCCTAGAAGGATTCCTCAAATTTTCCCACTTGCGTACTGAAGCATTATGTTTTGACATCACACTTCCTATGTGAAATAAGACGCCAGATATCTTAGACCTCACATTCTTCCAGCAATTAAAGCAATTAAATCCATCTTCTGTAAAATGTTGATGTGGGGATGGGTATTCATCAAATAAGAAACAAGGGAAACAATATGCTTTATCTTTCTTAAGTGAATACTCAAGCCAATTCCACTCTTTATACCACTTGCGACAAAATTTTCTACCCTGAAAACCATCCGAAGTACTTGGATAGTCTGCCAAATATGGTTGACAAGGTCCATATACAACATAAGCTCTTCGAATAGTATCACGCTCATTCAAAGGATATGTACATATAGTACGACGTATTCCAGGATCCCGTTCAAGTGATGTAGTATCATAATTTTCATGTTCCCCAACCCTTGTTGATCATTTTCAATCTCAGCCCTTTCCTCTTGCTCAATCATTTCCTATCTCAACCCCTTTCTCTTGCTCATTTTCACTCTCAGCCCTTTCCTCATGCTCATTTCCCATCGCAACCCCTTCATCTTGTTCATCTCTTAAATCAACCCCTTTATATTGCTCGTCTTTTTCTTGGTCAATCGACGAAGTACTACTTTTATAAAATGAGAATAAGTTCTTATATCTTTTGGGATTCCGATTATCCATCATTATATTTCATGTACCTATATCACATTATAAAATTATGAATATCAAATATATGCCTCACAAGAGTCACCACCGTGTTATAATAATGAATCAAACAATTAAATATGATTTAAAGGATGTCAAGTGGTATAAAACAAATGAAGAAGAACTCAGTGCTGATATCTAAGAAACTAAGACAGTATTCAATTTTCTGAAACTAATGTCTACCGAGGAGAAACCCTTACTCTTTTCCACTACTGATTATTAAAAATTTTTATTTCATCCCAATATCTCTAATCCCATGATCCAAAGTCCAAACAATTCCACAATTCAATTTCAATGCATAAAATCATGAATTACATATGCAAAATGACATCGTTTTTGACATGTTCCATTCATCACCTAATAATCCACATCCAAGTAACTCAAATAATTAAATATGATCAAATTAAAAAAAAAACTAATTGACAACTTGGGATAAGAATGTCCATACTCCATACACAAAACTTGTCTGCGCCAAGATTCCAATTTCCAAACAATTCAACAATTCAATCAGGGGCATAAAATCATGGGTTCATGTGATTATATGTCTAATTTAATTTTGGGAAATCTATAAATCAGGATTTGAGAAGTATAAATGTATATAATTGTTAAATTTAACAACGGGCCTGGGCCGCACCCAAACGGAGGAGAAAGAGTCCACAAGGGAATCCCAAGGGGGTTCCACTCTAAAACCGACAATAGAGGGAGTAACCCCTTGCCTTATAAAGTGGTAGTTCTTCTCCTCTTTTATCAATGTGGGACAACCCTCACATGTGGGAATATCGGGTTTCTTCACACTCCCCCTCACATGTGAGGCCCACTTATCAGACTGGACAAATTCAACTGAGCAACTTTGCTCGTCCGACTGCAAACTTTGGCCCATGAAACCCAGGTGGATCGTCGTGGGCTCTGATACCATGTTAAATTTAACAACGGGCCTGGGCAGCACCCAAACGGAGGAGAAAGAGTCCACAACGGAAGCCCAAGGGGGTTCCACTCTAAAACCAATTGGCAATAGAGGGAGTAACCCCTTGCCTTATAAAGTGGTAGTTCTTCTCCTCTTTTATCAATGTGGGACAACCCTCACATGTGGGAATATCGGGTTTCTTCACAATAATTGAATTACAATACAAAAATAATGAAGAGTTTGAGTAGAAATTACCACAATGACTCGATGGTTGATCGGAATCAGTACCGGCAGTCCGGCACCGTAATAGTGGGTTGGTGGTCTGTCGGAATCAGTATCGACGCCGTCAAACAGTGAGCGAAGTGGCCAAGTGGGGTTGAATTACCTTTGTACGATACTACGATTGTGGGAATTGGGAAAAGTTGTGGACTTGTGGTCCTGGGACATGCAGTCCAGAGTTGTTCAGCGTATTTCTCATGTATTTCTATTTTTAACTTCTTTTTTTGCTGGAAAGTATCTAGGGCTATAGCCCTAGTAAGGCAAGCCCAAATCCGCCCCCTGCTCTCATGTCATAATGTGAAATTATCACAAATAAATGGATAATTGATTCAGGTGCAAGTGATCACATGATCACCAGCCTGAACAAGCTTCACAATGTGAGAAAACTTGAAAAGAGGCCCAAGATAAATCTACCTAATGAAGAAGTAGCTTATGTCACTCATAAGGGGGATTTGATGTTGGAAAATGGACTTAAATTGTGCAATGTTATGTACGGAGTATGTTCCTTCATTTAAGCACAATTTAATGTCTGTTGAAAAACTGTTAAGGGATAACTTATGTTATGTTATCTTCTATAATACTCACTGCAATGTGCAGGATTGCAATACCCATGAGGTCAAGGCAAAAGGAAGAGCTATCAGTGGACTTTATTACCTAGAGACTTACAAAGCAACGTTCCCAGCAGTAGACAACAAATTTTAAAATTATAATATGTCATCTAATATGCTTACTAAACTCAATCCTAAGGCTGACAAGTTGTGTCAAAAGCCATTGATCACTGATGATCCTGATTGTAATGACAATAGTTATTCTATGAATGCAAATTTTAATTCGTACTCTTTATGGCACAACAGATTGGGTCATGCTCCATATGCTCCTGATTGTTTTAGCAATGAGAGACAAGAACAATTACATCAGGAAGATGAGGAAATTGCTCCTGTTGAACCACAAAGAAAGGCAGAAAGGCAGAGAAGGCTATCATATTGGATGAAACATTTCGTAGTTGATTCTACAAGCAAAAATACTAAGGAAGACACTGCAGTTGCAGTAAACATAGCAGAGGACAGAGGCACATGTGCCTTAGTGTTTCTCCAACATGGTCTCATCCTTGGTTGCTCAGGAAGAGCCTTTAAACTTTTATGAAGCTACAAAGAATCGGCAGTGGATAGATGCTATGAATTCTGAGTTAGATGCACTAGAGGAGAATCAAACTTGGGAAATAACAAGTCTTCCCTTAGGAAGGAAAGCCATAGGGTGTAAATGAATATCTAAAGTTAAATATAAGCATAGTGGTGAATTTGAAAGGCACGAGGCTAGACTTGTCATACAAGGATGTAGACAACAATATGGAGTGGATTACTCAGAAACTTTTGCTCCTGTGGCCAAGATGACTACAGTCATGGCTCTCTTGACTGCAGCAGCAATGAAAGGATGGCATTTGTGCCAAATGGATGTAAGTAATGCTTTCTTACATGGTGATCTACAAGAAGAGGTGTATATGCAGCTGCCTCATGGATACACTGGCATGGGATCCAGGATTGTACAAGGCCAACATATTTCTAAGTCTACTGCTCAACAAGTTTGTAAACTGAACAAATCATTGTATGGGCTCAAGTAAGCTCCTCGACAATGGTTTGAAAAGTTGTCTACTTCCCTCATGTAGTTCGGTTTCTCTAAGTCTCATTCAGATCATTCCCTATTCATTAAAGCTCAAAATGGGGTGTATACTGCAGTGTTGGTCTATGTGATGACATGGTAATTGCAGGAAAGTGTGATGCAAAAATTAGCAAATTAAAAACCATGATGTCATCTGTGTTCATTCCACATGAAAGACCTGGGAAATTTAACCTACTCTTGGGTTTGGAAGTAGTGAAAAGTGATCAAGGGATATTTATCTCCCAAAAGAAATATGTGACTGACATGCTTAAGGAATTTGGAATTGCAAAATTCAGAACATTGAGGGTACCACTTGACAGTCACTGCAAGTTGGAACCCAACAAATAAACTCTGCTTCATGATCTTGAGCCCTATCGAAGGCTGGTTGGAAAGTTGATATGTCTCACAATAACCAGATCAGACATTTCATTCTCCGTGCAACTATTAAGTCAATTCACGCAGTCTCCTACCTCTGATCACTTTCAAGCAGCTAAAAGAGTTCTAAGGTATCTAAAAGGAACAACAAACCAAGGCATTCTCTTTGCTAGTGAATCAACAGCTAGACTCACAACATACTGCAACTTAGATAGGGCTTCCTGTCCTAATACCGGGAGATTAACCACGAGATATTGCATTCTCCTCGACAAGTCAGCTATGTCATGGAGGTCCAAAAGACAGAGTGTGATATCTAGGTCTTCTGCAGAGGCAGCATACAAGGCAATGGCCCTTACAATATGTGAAGTCACTTGGATATTATCTTTCCTTAAGGATTTGAGAATGCATAAGATGGGTACAACTTCTCTCAGATGTGATAGTCAAGCTGTCATTGCCATAGTTACCAATCCAGTGTTGCATGAGAGAACAAAACACATAGAAATAGACTGTCATTTTATAAGAGAAATAGTTGCTAAAGGTATTGTTCGATCAGCCCACCTATGTGTCATCCAAGAATCAAATAGTTGATGTCTTGACCAAGCACTTAACTACCCAACAGCATGCTAGACTCCTAAGCAAGATGGGAGTGATGAGAAGCTCACACTCTCATCTTGAGAGGGAGTGTAAAATGGAGGTCCAAAATAGAGTAGTTAAGGAAGCAAAATACAGCAGCCCACAAAGCAATCAGCCCACTGAAAGTATCAGAAATGTGATTCAGGAAATGCAGAAAATGACAAAACAGCTAAGCAACAGATATGCAACGAAATTACGTAGTAATAGGCAGGGGCGGATTTGGGGGAGGGAAAGTGAGGGCAAGTACCCTCACATGACCAAAAAATGTCAACTAGTATATGTTTGTTCCCCTTGTATTCAATGTAATATCATTAATGTAGTGGTACGTGTAAGGAATTAATACCAACTAGTCACAGGTTCGATTCCCACAGGTGATTTATTTTGCTTTTTGCTCTTTATTAGCTCTAAAATATGAGAAAATTTTATGATTTTCATTTTTTTATTGCTTATTTTTATCTATGTAAGATTTACTTTTCTTTCTAGTATTTTGTAGAAATAATGTAGTTGTTCACGATATTTAATCATGTATATATGTCGATAAAAGAGTACAAATACGTAATTAAGCACGAAATAATATTAAAATTACGGCCGAAAAAAAATGTGCCCTCCCATACCAAAATTCCTGGATACGCCCCTGGTATAGGTAGAAATGTGAGCTGTAAATGATTGTCTTCTAGTGAGATCTTTCAAGGGTTGTGTAGTGTGCATTGCTATATAAATACTCTGACAATGCACTTGGAACATCAACACAAAATTATATACAATTCCAGAATATTGCAGCCGTCACAACTTTCTCATATTGTTTTCATTATGCATACAAAGTTTTCTTCTTTCAAGAGTATCAATTTGTTTAAGCAACATAGCTTATATGTATTTTTCAGAGATTTTAGAGCTTATAAGTTGCCTCTTATATTTTTGGGTTTTCTATGTTGTACCTCTGAGTTTTTCGGTTTCTATGTTGTACCCCTAAGTTTTTTTTTACGTACACCATAGAATTTCAAAAATGTAGAAGTACAACATAAAATATTGAAAACTTCAAGGAGTACACCATAGAATATCTCTAATTTTTTTGACGTAAAAACTCAAAATTAATTGAATTTGTATATAGAGAATTAAACGAGCTCAAAAACATTATAATAAAGATCAAATTCTTCTAAATAAAATTCAAGAACTTTGTTATAAAATACAAATACTCCATAAATAATTGTATTACACAAGTTACAACCAGGGGCGGATGCAGGATTTTTGGTCTGGGAGGGCACAATTTTTTTTGTCGTAATTTTATTATTATTTTGCGCTTATTTACGTACTTGTACTCTTTTATCGACATAAATACATGATTAAATATCGCAAAAGAGTACATATATTTCTATAGAAACAGAAACTAAAAGTACATCTTACATGGCAAAATAATAAGACCAAAATGCAAAACAAGTTGAGCGTGGGAATCAAACCCACTAGTAATATTACATTGCATATAAAGAGAACTAACTAATACATATAGTTGAATTTTTTGGGTCATGTGAGGGCACTTGCCGTTTCTTTCCCTCCATCAAATTCGCCCCTGGTTACAACTGGTTATATAATCTATAAAATTGTATGATTGGACCGCGCTCTTCATTTTGTGCATGATCATGACGGTAATATACCCTTTTATGTGAAACAAAGTAACCCCACAACCACGAGCTTGGACCGCGCTCTTCATTTTGTGCATGATGGTTGTAATTACGTAACTATTGTGCAAAGTGTCATTGTCTAAGAGCATCAATTTTGTGTCGGTGACCATCTTCTATAACTATTGCCATTCAAATCAAGATGCGATGTAAACTATGTGAAATGAAGTAACAAAAATAGTTGAGAATGTTACTGAATATAACTATATTCTCCGATTTGATTTTTCTATTGTGTTGTCACACTGTAAATAGTTAATTTGTAAAGAGAAAAGTTGAATTGAACTGATTAAAGCTTAATTAAATTGATTGAAACTGAAATTAAGTCCAAAAGAATAGGGCTTAAATGTCTTCCAAAGACCAATCCTCAAGATACCTTGTGAATATATAAAGGTCGGTATATTATTTTCAGCGTTGTCGTTGTATAAAATCATTATTAGTAGCGGCGTAATCAGAATTTATAATTAGGGACAAAATATTTCCCTGCAATGGCAAACAAGAAGTATAAAAAGACAAACTAAGGAAATTTACCAAAATTTTAATTAAAACATTCAAGTTTTTCATTGAACAAAGCATTGTTGTTAAAATCTCGATCCGGATCGTAGGATCTTACGATTCTACGATCCAAAAAGTGGTGACCGATCCCGATCCTAGGTAGGATCTTAAATTTGTAGGATCTTACGATTCTACTTGTCCAGAATTTGTTTAAAGTAGAATCTTAACCCGATCCTACGATCTTACGATTATACGATCCGATCCTACATTATTAACATATCAAATTTTCTAGTTACCGGAATCTATATATGACTCTTAGGATAGATATATTTACTATAAACGGGAATAATTTAGGGGCA
>JAGPOY010005602.1:0-10892 GCA_018983105.1 Silene uniflora
AAACTAGGTCAAATTTTCATTTAAAACGTGAGATCAAAATTTTTATTTTAACCTTGCACGAGTTTGGCTAAATGAAACACAAGTTTAATATTTTGCCCTCTACAACTATTCTGGCCGATTCAGTTTTATTAATTTTGTTTTATTTTCATCCAAATAATTTTGTTTGATATGTAAGTCGAATTTTCTAGAAATCGCTTGATTATTAAGACAAAGTAGTAACTCAAATTTAGCTAACAAAAGAATATATCATACTTCAATAACTACTTGGTCAAATGAGGTTGATGCATTATTTACGTTAATTGCAAATAAAATTATAATCTAACTCTAAAAATGTAAATACGATTTTATAACTCAATTTTTAGATTGGTAATTTAAAATTTATTAAAATATAGAGAGATTTTATTGCTTTATTTAGAACTAAATAACTTTAAAAGAAGATAATTAATTAATTATTATAAAACTTATCTTATATATACCTTCTTAAAGAATCTACTTGAAATAACAAACCCGTGCAATTTGCACGGGTATAAGACTAGTTGTTTTGGAAAAAGAATCCCAAAAAACCAGGTAAGCAACTAAGCACCTCCAGAAACTTCTACCCCTCTATTTTATCAACCAAAGGTTCTCCATATCATCTAGAGTCTTCCTAAATCTTCAATATTTCCTGGCTTTTAGAGTGAGAAACTACATCGTTTTCACAAACTAATCTCCGATTCTCGCGTTCCGTGATTTCGATCGATATACTGCAAGGTTAATTCTTCATATTTCTCTTCTTCATTCGTCTAATTTTTTCTATATTTTTTCATTTATTTTATGATTTTATGCATTGAATCTTACTGTTATTATTATCGTCATATGCAGAATATAAGAATTCGTATTGTTATATTTAATCTCGCTATTTTAAATGATTAATATCGTGTTAGATTATCGTTTTTATCATCAAAGTATGCGAATTATATTAATTCGATCGTTTGATTTAGTGTTGTTATTGTTAGATTCAATTTCTGGAATAAATCTTGTTATTTTCTTTGATTTGTTGTTCTGGAATTTATAATTTATGTGGAATTAATCGCGACGTTTCATCAAATTAATCTGAAGAAATTGTGAATTTTGCGAAACAGTCGATTTAGTTAACATAATATTCGTAAATTAACCAAAATAATGATCAACTTACTGGTCTCGCTGTCGATTGAATCGTTGTTGATTGTGAGTAAGTGAGGTTAGATCAACTGGTGTTAGGTTGATTTAGATTAACCAGAGGTCTCTACGTGCTCTCGTTGCGAACGCGGTCTAGTTTACGTAAATGTATGAGTTACTCTGAACATTTTTCAGATGACTTGTTTCATTATGTGAGCAACTGAGTATATTGGTCAGTTAGGACGACTGGTGACAAGTTGATTTAGCTTAACCAAAGGTTTCGAGTGTATAACACATAATTTTAGTTGAGTTTTAGCTGTATATAACTATATATACTAGTCACTCTGTGAGATATTGTTACACTGTTGTCTCGTGTTCATGATAATGCTCTCTATTTTCGAGTTATTTACATTTGTTCAAAATGACTGTCACATAATTTTAACGCATGTGTGGAAAGGAGTTGAAAGGAGGGATAACTAGTCTATGGTGATTGACAATATGATCATTAACATATGTTCGGATTTGATTATCGTATTCTGTTGTGATTGAATGATTTTTGAAAATGTTAGTGAGTTTGAAGTTTATATAATGTGTAAAGTAACAAGAAGTGTAGAAGTGTAAACAACCTGTTGGGAAAGAGGGAGTAAAGTTTTACTGATAATACTTTTGACACTTCTGTTTGTACTGTAATTTCAGATGTATTCCAGTAGATCATATGAGTCCCGATCACCATCCCCAGACAGGCGCTACAGACGCTCAATCTCAAGGTCCATCTCAAGATCAAGATCTTCGTCAAGGGGTAGATCAAGGTGCGTTTCAGTAACCGGGTCATCTTTTGTTTAATCATTTCTATCTTTATCTTCGATAGATTAGCTGCTGCCATTTTACCCTCTAATGCATATTTTCTTTTGTGGCAGGAGCCGTGAAAGTAGTGCGGAGAACCCTGGAAATAACCTATACGTAACTGGATTGTCAACTCGTGTCACAAGGACAGAGCTTGAGAAACATTTCTCAAGTGAGGGAAAGGTGATTGTCCATGCCTACCCTTAATGCTTTAACTGAATTGAAAAAGTTAGATGCTTGCCTTTTCACAAGAACTTTTGGAGGCATCTGTTAATTTTTGTTTTTCTATAATAAATATCCATCCACCCCATTTTTATGGAGATATCAGTAACATTTCTTCAACCATGTGTGGATATGGATTGTAAAAACGTTTTTATGGAAGCCATTATTTTCGTGTCACTCTTGTAAAGCATTTTAAAAAGTTGTATTAAATGTGGGAAGATTTGGGTTTTAACATAATCAATGTTATTTGAGACTATGTAACCGAAATGGAGGCAGTACAAGAACATATGCTTGGTGAGTGAGTTAGGAGTTTCCGTTTTGACCAAGACTAACCCTTATCTATTGTGTGAGTTTCAGGTGTTGGATGTTCACCTTGTTACTGACCCTTGGACCAAAGAATCAAGGGGTTTTGGATTCATTACCATGTCCTGTCTCGAGGATGCTGAACGATGCGTCAAGTATCTTAACCGATCTGTGCTTGAAGGGCGTGTGATCACAGTGGAGAAGGTATCAACTGCCACTCTTTCTAGTTTCTCATCTTAATTTGAACTATTCGGTAACCCAAATGTTCAATGATAGGATTGAGTTTGGTATTTTCTTTTTCCTGTTGAGACATTTGAGTTTGAAACCGTTTTGCCTTTTGTCGTTTGAAGTTTTTGTGGCAGCAGGTTAGCTGTGTGTAGCAGCTCTTCTCCAAACTACACAACTTTCAACCAAATCAAATCAAACTCTCAGAATTGTATGAAAGGGTTGTATGCCCTGCATTTCTCTCTTTCCTGTTGAAATTTAACCTTTGTATTACTATGCTTATTATTTTGCGGCTTCTGAACTTAACAATATTGCGTCTGCAAACTTGTCTCTGTGACTGTAACCATAAAATAAACTCAATCTTCACTTAATTGCTTATACTTCTGGTGTGATTGAATTCTCCATTGCGTTTTCTAACTTAGTTTGCGAATGTTTGTCTCAGGCTCGCAGAGCTAGAGGTCGTACACCAACTCCAGGGAAGTACCTGGGACTGAAGGCAGCTCGTGGTAAGATAACATATTATCCATGCAGTTCTTTAAAATTTGTCATCGTCAGGCCAAAGTACAATAGAGAGTACTAGTAGTGCAAGACCATATGCATAGTTTCGATTTCTTGTGTGAGCTACTGCACTGTCTAACGACTGCTTGATGAAATGAAATTTGTAGGTCGCCGTCAGTCAGCTACTTACTCTCCCATTAGCAGAAGGTCTGCTCGGTATTCCTCTGATCGTGAGAGATCGGACTCCCCGTACTCCAGACAGGATAGGTCGGAGTCCCCCTACTATCGCCGTCGGAGTTATCGTTCACGTTCAAGGTCGTACTCTCCATACTATAGCAGATCACCTGTTAGTAGACGCCGCTCACGCTACAATTATTCTCCCGATGAGCGGTATTATAGGAGAAGCTCTCGTTATGAACGTTCTCCTGAAGATAGGTATTACAGGAGGAGCAGACGCCGGAGTTACTCCCGGAGCTATTCTCCTAGGGGCAGGAGCCGCTCAAGGAGTTACTCTCCTAGGCCAAGTAGACAATCAAGAAGGAGCTACTCACGGAGTTATTCTCCTAGACCAAGGAGGAGCTCAAGGAGGAGCTATTCTAGGAGTTCCTCACCAAGGCAAAGGAGGTACTATTCTCCGAGTTTATCCAGAAGTCCCAAACGAAGCGTTTCTTATTCCCCCAAGAAGCGGGAAAAGTCGTATGATAGTTGTTCTTCCAGAAGCTACTCAAGGCGAAGTGCACCCTCGAGATCAAGGTCCCTCTCGAAATCTGTCAGTCCACGATCGGCTTCTCCGCCTGCCTGAAGTTTACTAGCTTATCTGTATTATGGTGCTTTGTAGTGATTAAAACTAAAGTTCTACAGACCGTCTTGTTCAGTATAGTAGTGTTCCGAGTTAAATGTAGACCGTCTACTGTAACTTTCAAATTTTAATAGAGCTTCTGTAGTTTCCTTGCTTTTCTGAAAATGCTATGTGGGCTTTATGAATTTTTACGATAGCTATCGTTATTTTTTTTTGAGAGAACCCAAAAATTATGTATCAGAAATACAGATTGGGATCGGTTCATGCGAGAAACACAAGGTCGGGCCAATAGGACTAAGATGGGCCAAACTATGTGCTACCTGATTCGAATTTCTACTAATATGTAACCAAGAAACCGAACATGAACAAGAACAACAATCTAAAATGTCATCAATGATCGAATAAAAGTCGCTCCTCCCCTTTGATTTCAATTGCAGGGCATCTATAACTTTTTTGCAGTTGTCATCAATGATCGAATAAAAGTCGCTCCTCCCCTTTGATTTCAATTGCAGCGCATCTGACTTCTTTGCAGTCACTAGCCATGACCAAGTCGCTTCAGACTAGCTGTTGATCCAGCTAGTGCTGCTAGCTACCAATGAAGGGTTGGATTCTGCTTACGCTTTGTTTTAAGCTTAAAAGCATAAACGTCAACTGAAAATTACAGGCGCTTCCAGAGTCAGAACTTTTCAACCTATAACGGGATGTTCATATACAAAATCAATCATGTACAAACCAAAAATCGAGCCTGGTTAGATATTTCCGATGCTACAGTAGGATGTTGATACACAAGAATTACGAGCTAACAGGCTATTGCGATTATGCAGACATAAATGAGTAGCTTTCCCCACCCAAAGATTCTTGGCGGACTTTTCTCGCATCCTTCTCAAGTAGATCAACTGATCTATGGGAGCTAAAATTACCCAACTGACCAGCGCCTTTGAACTCCTTTCGAATAGCCCATAATGTTTCTACACACTCCTTCATGGACGGTCTAGACTGTCGAATAAGTCCGGTGCATTTCCGAGCAAGTTCGAGGATTTTCTCAACTGCCTTGATCGAAGGTGGACTTCTTTGCAGCTTAGGATCCATTGCTAGTACCGGCATTCCTTCTTTTAGTTTGCTCAAGGCCTACAATCAGAACACCATTGATAATTTCTTTAGTTCATAGCTTATTCATACAATCAAACTCTCTGGTCAAATATGAGAAAAGAGAAGTCGAGTATACAGCATTGGAGGTCAGAAGCAACAACAAAGACGTTACCCCTGTACCTTAAAGGCTCTCACGGTTTCACCTATTGGCTAGGAACGATGGGTTAAGCTGTACGAAAGAACTGCCTATGCAAAAAACAGTCCAGAGTGTTCCAAGTGAAAATTATTCATCATTTACCGAGGCATTTTGCTTTACTTAACAGCATTGTCAAGTCTTTAATCCATGTGAAATGAATAAGTAATTAAACTTGTAAAAAAAAATTAATAGCGGTTAGCTCTTGGTACAACATTAAATATGTGAGCCCCGATTTGATTTTTTCGGAGGTAGTAAGAGTTCAATATGACAGACTGACAGTAGGGTAACACTGAACACACAGGGTCAGGAGCATGTGATAAGGACAATGTAATAATCTACATCAAACTCTCATGTCATTTGATGTTCTGAGCTGAGGTTCTGGACTGTTGTTATGTTGTACTCGACACAAGAATTTTAAACAAAGATGTAATCCCTCTTGTGATGATTTTATAACAAAAATCATGTTTTTGACCCTGCGACAGTCTTTAAAGTTAGATCATTTTTCTGGTATAGAGGGAGCCATAAGAACAATTTTGATACCGACGGGTTTCAAATCTAGGTCATGACTCATGAGTACCACCCCTTAGGCCCTTACGGTCGAATGATACCAAGGAGGAGTCAACTTTGATTTTAGAACTCCACAAGAGTTACTATATAGTTGCTTGGTTTGATAATCCCTCTTACTCTAGAAGAAATGGGGTTGGAAACATGGAGGGAGAGTACGTATGGAATTCTAGGTGGTTATTTCGAATCCATTAAGTATCCAACTTTATTCTAAAATGGCACAACCAAACATTAGAATGCATCTAATCCACTCCGATCCATTTCAAGACACTCAACCAAACACCCCTAGATATAATACACTTTCCGTCTCCATTCATTTATTTACCTTTGATTAAAATAATTCTCACAAAAACAAAAAAAGGTAAGCAAATGACTGACGGAGGAAGTACCAGCTAAGCTACTTGACATCTAATTACAACAAACGGGCAGAAACGAGTCATGCACAATGATCATCAAACTCCACCTAGATGCCCGTCTTTCACATAATTCTACTAGTAGTAAACAGCAGATTTTAGAATAGGTTTAATCAAAAAATTAAGGTCAGGCAGATCAAGTATAAGGTTTGAACATTATCTAAACCATGAAAATTCTCAAGGAATTTTTTTAAATGAAACAAAATTCTTACAAGTTAGTATGCTTACCCATCTTGGCGTCATCCTCTCTTTTGCGACTCTCTTTGGTTCAATGGGATGTCTTCCAGTCACTAGCTCCACAAGCAATACACCAAATGAGTAGACATCGCTCTTTTCAGTAAGCTGGTAACTCTTCATATACTCAGGATCCAAATATCCGACTGTCCCTTTGATCTGAGTTGAAACGTGGGTCACATCCGCACCATCTGGAACAAGTCGAGCAAGCCCAAAGTCTGCCACTTTAGCCCGAAGCCTTTCTGTGATGAGAACGTTTGATGATTTTATATCTCTGTGGATAATCGGAGGATCTGTCAATTGCAAAAGCAGTGTAAGAAATGTGTACACTCCATCTCTGCAGAAATATCGAAATTTGCCATGAAAAAATCGCTCTGACGTACCGTTATAAGTATGTAAATAAGTGATTGCATGAGCTACATCAATTGCAATGTCCAATCTTTCAGCAACCTCAAGCCCAAATCCTCGACTACCTGCATTTTATGTTGAACTCAGTAAATGTTCATGAACCTCAAAGCCTTGTCAAAAAGTTGTCTTTCTAGTCAAATTGTTAGACAGACCATTTAGAGTTGCTGGAACGTGACTCGGAATCTATCAGTCACTTCAATTGTCATGTCATACTCAAAATTCACAACTTGTAAACATTTAAGGTTCAGAGTTCCAACTGTTCAGGGTACCAGCTACTAGAGCTGTTCTTGTAATTCTCTAACATGATGAGCACAAACACTTAAATTAACACGGTCTTACATGTGACACGAATCAATTTACCATATTATGAGATAGTCTCACATGGGATCCATTTGAATATTTGATACAAGGCTCATTGCTTGATGAACAACCAAAGCTTTTAAATGGCTCAAAATGCCCAAGACCGCCTCAAAACCATAAAATAAATGAGGAATGCACAATTATTTGGTCTAGTCTCACATGTGAAGCCGTCTCATACAATGATAAAGTTCTCACTGCTTCATGAATGAACAAAGCCTTCGCGTGGAATAAAATACCCAATAATGCAAGGAAAGTGGTTTACCGTGTAAATGGTCAAAGAGTGTACCATTGCTAACATACTCGACGACAATAACCTTCTCATCTGGGTGCTCTAGATATCCATAGAACTTCACCAAATTTAGGTGCTCTATCTTTGAGAAGGCCAGGACTTCGCTCCTGAATTCATCTACAGTGCGTTTACTAGTCATGTCCTGCCACATAACTAGTCCGTCAACGTGCTAATCCTCACTCAGAAAAAAGTTCAGAGCTCTCCATATAATCAACAAATGTAAAATCTGGGCCATGTTTTTTTTTTTTTCTTTTTTACCTTTCGGGCACGTTTTACAGCAACTTGAGTTCCATCCTGCAGCTTTCCTTTAAACACTGTCCCAAACCCGCCTTCTCCTATCATGTTGTCCAGAGAGAAGTTTTCGGTGACCTTTTGGATGTCCTCAAGAGTGAAATTCAACGACCCTAAAAACTCCCCATTTCTGACTTTTGAAGATTCAGTTGATCGCGTACCGTTATAATATGGTGATGATCCTGTATTCTTGCTTCCTGAAGAAAACCCAGCTGAAATTCAAGACATACATAATTAAAAACAAGTTGCTTTCAACTCACCCTATAGAGTATAGATAAGAACAACAAGAATTCGCCATAGTTGACCCAATTGAAAATGAGTATACTAAACAGTTGTTGAGTTAAGCTCTTCACTTCACCACAATGATATACATTCAACACGAGAAGCCTTTAAACTGGATCATCGTTAGTTTAGGGTAAAGCTTCGTACATCTAACGCCCGCACTCCACCAAAGGCTGGCTTTAGTTGACCCAATCTATGGCATACCATAGTAATGTAATATCCAATTAAGATACTTGAACATAACTTTACTAATCATTGCAGTTTCCAAAATGGATCATTGAAAAACAATCATTTATATTTACAGTTCAAAGGCAAGGCTGCGTACGTTTAATGCGTGCACTGCACCAAAGGCTGCAGCTTTTGGGGGAAATCAATGGCATACTATCGTGACCTATTCAATGTAATACCCAATTAAGAAAGTTGAACATAACTTCACGAATCATCGCAATTTCCAAAATTGATCATCCGAAAATAATCATTTATTTTCCAGTTTAGGGTAAAGCTGCAGCACACCAAAAGCTGCAGCTTTTTGGGGAAATCTATGGCATACCATAATAACCTATTCAATGTACTACCCAATTAAAAAACTTGAACATAACTGTACAAATCACTGCAATTTAAAAATAGTTCATCGAAATACAATCATTTATATTTCCAGTTCAGGGTAAAGCTACGTACATCCAACCCCCGCACCATATCAAAGGCTGCAGCTAGCTTTTTGGGGAAATCTATCCTACACCCAAATAAATTATTCAGTGTAATACCCAATTTAGAAAGCTCAACATAACTTTCCGAATCATTGCGATTTTCAAGATAGTTCATAGGAAAACAATCCTTTACATTTCCAGTTCAGGGTAAAGCTGCGTACATCCAAACCCGGCACCACATCAAAGGCTGAAGCATTTTTAGAAAATCAATGACACCAATTATAATTTCTTAAGAATAACAGCATCAACATAATTGTATTATGTCACCAAAAGATGACAAAAACAGAATACTGCAAACCAATCATTTCTATAAAACCGTAAACAAACACAAATTCTTGTTTACATCCGTTGTATGTACAACGGAGGTATAAATCCATCCCAACTAACACCTTTTTTCGGGGTGATAGGGGGATACAAGCCTTCGTTATAATTTACAACGGTTATAAGACTTATAACCAAGACTAACTGGTAAACAAATGATTGAGACGGAACGAGAACAAGAATACATACAAGATGAGTTCCTATCAGCATGACTTGATCTCCTCCCACCACCACTAACACCATAACTCTCACCCCCTTCTGAAAAAACATCATCTTTTGACTTATTAGAACCAAAAGCTGTAAAAACAACAACAATTTTTCTAACAGCAGCTTTAAAACTGATTAAAAAAGACTTGTTTTTATGTTGGTTTACAGCTTTAGTACTTCTTGCAGCAGCATGATCATGTTTAGGGGTTAAACTCATGTTATCCCTTCAAATAACTCAGTTTTTTGGATCTGGCACATGAGATAATTAAAATGAGTTCTGTTGCAGTCCATTTAATTCTTTTTTTGATTTAAATAAGGAGACTTATTCAATCATCTAACCTTAATTGCAGCAACAAGTTAATATCTTATGTCCTAAATGGTGTCCCGTCTCGAGCGAAAGCGACTAAGGCAATAGGGTAATGTTATTGTCGGGGGCAAAAATTCCGAGCTATATTAATTTTGTTGTTTTAGTGTAACGGGGTACATGGGTAACGCTTGTAGAATTTACTAGCTAAACTAGCCGAATTTTGCGATTCTTTGACATTTGTAATACAAAATGATTAATCAACACGACCCAATGAACTATCAATTGTTAGGCTTAATACTTTTGTGTAACTTTTTACTATGAATTATCTAAAAACAATCTAAGGTAAATAAATAATTAGAACGGAGGAATCATGCAAGACTCGAACTTGGCCAACCTTGGAGAGTTGGAGGGCATTTATTGGGTTGATATAAAGACATAATCAACTACAAAATTAATGTCCACTTCATCATGCATTCATGCATCAACTAGAGCCAACTAGAACAGTTGTATTTCTCTAATCAAAAACTCTTTTGAGAGTTGGCAAATTGACAAACACACATTATTAATTACTCGAAATTTGTGGGTAACCATGTCTTGAAGAGTTGAGACTTGAGAGGTGGCTTATAAAACACCATAAAGACAAAGCCGACGGGTTCAGGATCTTGCAACTTTTCTTTGCTTCACAATTTCCCGCTTTGTCCTACTCATTTCTTTACATTTGATTAAAAAATTCCTCATATGGAGTAAAAAAATGTAAAATAAACTGATTGGATGATGGGAGTAGTTAAGACATTTGTGTTTCTTACAACATTTCCTTCAAGTTAACAAAATTTTACCTAAAACTTGATCATCGGACGAATTTTTGGACAGCACACGGGATGAGGAAAAAACAAAGTCGAAAAAAAATAGGTATTAACGAATGTAACACCAACCCTGGCACTTTTCTTCGGAAAAAGTTGAAGAAAATCAAACTTGCAATTGAAAGTTATATTTAGTAAATAGTAAATTTAAGAATTTACTTTATAAAACAATGGTAATGATTTGCTAAAGGTAATATCCACATATTAATTTAGCAAACATATGAGGTTATTGTTACTTGATGTAAAGTATAAATATGTTGTAGATTTCATTATCAACAATGAGTGTGATATATTAATTAAATATTTTTTCTGGGTATTTCATTCTCTCATTCATTTA
>JAGPOY010005605.1:0-10896 GCA_018983105.1 Silene uniflora
AAAAATAAGTTTTTGGCAACGGCCAAGAAGAGTGAAGACTGGGGCAGAAACGATCCCCGTATAATCATCTAGTGATAGCAAACAACAGCATTACAAAAATTCCTCAAAGGCCCCTGTTAGGATTTGAAATGGGTCTAGCCATACCCGAAAGGAGAGAGGGAGAGAGAGAGAGAGAGAGAGAGAGAGAGAGAGAGAGCCCACATAACAAGCCCAGGGGAACTCCGTCTTTCCTAAAACCAATTGGCCGTAGGAGGACTGGAGGAGAACCTCTAGGCCTTATACAGTGAGAAACTCTCTACTCCGCCACCAATGTCGGACTTTACATGTTCTTACATCCAACAGCCTCCAAACCATACCTGTGGCGGGGTAACGGGGGTTGGATGTCAAGTGTTAACCTATGGTATTGAAGATTTGAGACTCAATTACAGAAACAGTTGCTGGAGCCATCAGGCATTGCAGCTTAAATAAGGTTGGATGTCAAATGTAACTTGAGATAAATCTTATGCTAACCTGAAACAGAGATCAAGCTTAAGTCATGCACGTCAAAAACATGTTCCCTACATTCAACATTAAAAACTACCTAATTATGTGCGTGAATGTATGGAGCCTATCATGTAACGCAAATATAACTATACTCCAGTCTCCAACATTGCCCAAATATTAGGATCACTAGTATCAAAGTGCCAACCCACATGATACAGAAAATCAAGGCCCAATACGAATACACAAAACAATCTGACGACAGCTCAGATACCAGGAACTAAGGTGAAGTTTGAGGTTTACCTGAACAAGCCCCTGTAACCCCATACCACAGGCAACCCAACTGAATATGAGAGGACCCATAAGTTCTTCCAGATACTGCAAACACAACAGCACCCAATTTAGGACTTTCCTGATACATACTATGCATGTGATTTTATCCTAAATTTATAGTAATGCACTTCACTGGACTCAAATAGTTAAATGATGCATGAAACAAGAGTAAAGAAAATTAACTCCACCCTTATTGTGACTTCACTTATATCAAAACAAAATGGCTATGATAGAGAGTAATACTAAGACCAAAGATTGTTCAGGTCAACCAAAAAACAGCACTCAATATTAAAAAAATTCATTCAAAAGAGAGAAAAAATTCATTACCTTTGACCTGCAAGAATACTGGAGTTGCCTCGCAAGATTATCCAAGGCTGCTTTGACCAGGTCCCTAAATGAAGACCAGCTTCTCATCAATTAAAAATATCAGGGCATAATTTATGTATATAATGGAATAAATTAGCATTAGCAACCTTTGACAAGGATGATGCGTAGAAACCATACATATTCTGAAAACAGCCTGCACTCATAATCAATATTCATATTCAGAAAAACATCAACCAAAAATATTATAAAACAAAATCGAAATGTTTAATGCAAAATCTGATAACCAAAGCATCATAAGTTACCTCCAATTCAATTTTCTCACTATGAAACGCGACATGCATGAGGGTCACGACAATGGTTTCTATAGCTGGGACAAGCTGAGAATACGCACCAAGGTCTTTTATTTTGGTAACAAGTCGTCCTTTTGGGCAGAATTCCAATCTTGGATCAAAGTTGGAGCTACAAAGGAAATGGGTACAGTTTAAACTATATAAGAAAATACTCGTTTAAACCATATCAAAATAACATGTAACAGCAGATGAATGCTGAATACCAGAAGATATAAGGCAAACAGATTTTGTTTCAAAGAAGACGTAGGGAAGCTTAGGCCACTACTCTACTACGCTGACAATAGTGTCCCATGTGACTTCTCATGACCCAACTCATACAATAATAACCTCATAGAACAAACCTCTTTTCCTAACCCATTATGCTATTGGTTAAAGGGAAACACTATTCAATCTCTTCACAAAACTACTCAGAAACCTACTTAATCTCTTCCTTTTCCACCTCTCAAAAGACTAATGCCTCGTCACACAAGCTACTCAGAAGCGTCCCAGTGCTACTATTATATCCATTCCAAAGCATGGAATCACGTCAAAAATTAAATTGACTAGCAATTATCACCACTGGGGAGCTACTATAGTAGCCTTTCAGTATTACGAATGGAACTTTACTTGTTTAAAGATAAAAAATCAATGCATCAATCTCTGACAGTCCCATAGCTCTCAACTCTACATACGCTTGATAAATCAAACATAACTTAAGAAGCCAAAAAAACAGGCTTCAATAAATTCTGGAGCCAAAAGCTAAGAATAATACCCACCAGATATCCTGAAAAAGAACATCGTGACCATCCCAAGAAAGGAAAAGAATCCCAACTCGTCTAGCCAGCAAAAGCCGCACTCGGTAATCGGGGTCACTCAGCAATATCAACAACTTTTGGATCATTGTCTGTCAAAATGAAAGCAATGAACATAAGCGAACAATGGGAAGCTTACAAATTTGGTCGAGAATTCATGGAAACAAAACAACTAATGCAGCTTATGACACCATGAGACAGAACAAAATCCAAGTAAGAGAAAGGAATAGGGACGTAATAAGACTTTCAATCCAACATTTGATAAATCTTAGCCATGTCATCATGAAGTAAATTACCTGGCCAATTTGAGGATTGAGTCCAATAAAATCACATATACAATCTACAAGCTTTTGGCGACCCCGCCGATCGAGTAAGTTGGACTCAAAAACCTTGATTACTAGGTCCCCAAAATGCATCAAGCTCTGGAACAACAAGTAAAACAATTCAATTAATCATATGACCAAACAGAGAAATTTCAAAGATAATTACGGAAAAAAAAAATATCCGATGTAGAAGGTTAATTTAATCTTAGTCAACGGGATATGTAGAACTGTAGAAACATTCAAAGAGTACATGAAGAATACAACCAATAAGAAAACAACAGACCAAGCAAGTTGAAAGACTTAACTGCAGTCATCGATATCATTAGACACAAAGTCATAAAAACAAGCTTTGTTGAGTTCCCAAATCAGAACACCCAAAAACTACATCAATACCGACGTTAAAATAGTACAGAACATCAGAAAAACCAAAGCTGTCAAACCAAACCAAACGGCAATAGGTGGCAGACAATCACACATACCATTTACCAACAAACGCCCACTAGACTACAGCCTCTCACCTGTAATTTCCACACTGGCATACTTATTCAATACCAGATGGCCAAATCTAATACTCATAATAGCATCGAGCCCCCATTTGATCTAAAGCAACCAGATCTAACTCAGCTTATATGTATTGTTTTATTCACTGCCAGTTTTGAGCTAAACATTTATGTGAAGGAGCTCGGAAACTTCACATCGAAAACCATAAACTTTACACAACAGTCCTAAACTCGTAATAACCCTTGAAGCCTCAAACCAAAGAAAATCCTTTTTTTCCTGAAAAAGGTGACATTTAAAATTAAAACAGTTACCTGTGCAAAGTTTTTGTCCTCGAGAGGCAGACCACTATCTTTATCTTTCCCACCATGATTCAAGGACAACATTTTTGCTGACAAGCAAGACAATGGAGATAGTACATCAAATAGGTCGAGGTTTTGGCTCGATTTCTGCTCAATCATATCATCAATCACAGCTACCTGTAAGACAAAGCTTGTTAAACCCACAATTCTACGTGTAACCCTCAAAATCCATTATGCCATTATAATATTTATATATATTTGGTATTATACTTCATCTAGATTATCCACACTGAAGATTCATTAGACATTTTTGAGTTACACTAGGAACTAAGAGGTCAAGGGCCCATGCAGTCATGTAGACTCAATTCTTTCAGAAAGATAGATATGTTACACTAGCAATATCACAAAAAAAATATTACCAAATTAGTTAGCTTTCTCGCAGACAGGCAGTGAAAGTTTTGGCAAAGTCTCTGCAGAATATATTCACACACCTGCTCAATATATCAGAAGTTAGTAAATAACTGCACTGGCACCATAATCTTTTATAAATAGATAACATAAGCTACGTACACATTAACATAACATACCTTGGGATCACTTTCAGTATTCAGAATGTCGAACAATATATCCCATGTAACAATGGGCAAAACTGAGAATCCGCATGAAATCAAGGATATGGTGTCCATTTTCCGCCTTGACCAACCAAAAGACATCCCAGCCGCGGTCGTTCCACAAACAACATCAGGAGAATCATCAGCACTATCCAATTCCATGTCTAGTAGACGACTGTTACTGCTCCCTGGTTGTAAAATGTTATCAGCTGGAGTACTAGAACCAGATACCTCCGACATCATAGTCTCAAATTGTACATTTTTCCAATATTCATGCAGTTGTAGGTACAATCTCGACAACGCCATCAGAAGCCTCTCAACAGAAAGAATAGTTGGTGTAAGTATGGGATCAATTGTGCCGTGTATTCCATGACCATATAAAATGGGGCAACTAAGAAAATTCTTTAAAGAGGCTACAGCGGAGCATGCTCCATCAGAGGACAAGCTTGAACTCCAGAAGCCACAGGATTTAGAATCCCTCATTGAATCTTGGATGACTAGAATAGCAGATTCAATCATACCAACCAAGCAGTTGCACAGTTCTGTACGGAAAGGCAATAAATCATCATTCTTCCTGCAAAGGGAGCCATGGAATTGTCCCACTTAAATTATCTCAGATGCAAAAGGACTCCGTTCCAGCTATAATGTAGAACTAGAAATAAGAGCAGAAACCAATAACATATCGGCTGAAAAGCGTCAGCAAGTAGTAATAAATGGTCTTTTTCCTTTTCTGTGGAATAAAAACAAACAGAAAGGAGAACAAAAAGACACTTAAGGAAAAGAGTTACGAAAGAGGTTGAGAAGACATGCCCAAAATCCGAACTCAGAGCAATACTTAAGCTGCAGAATTCCAGCTTATTAGAGTCAGTATCCTAAAAATAAAATAAAATAAAAAAGATACCCTAGAGTACTACACACTCCCAATTCTTCCAGCTAAAGTCAAAATAATTGCAAAGCAAACTTCCCTTACAGAAAGTCAGAAACCACTCCCCGACTCCCGTCATCCTCTCGGAAAACCTGACCCAATTGATATTCTTTTCCATGACACTAGCATAGTCTCGCTCAAAAAATAAGCTAACCATGGCTTTGATTCCCAACATACAAAACCTAGTGTTTCGAAGATCTAATTGTATTATGTTTGGATCAGTCAATACATGCCATGGTTGAGAATTCTATCCCTAAATTTGTATACAGGTGTCACCCTTGCAGTCTTGTAACCTTAATCCCTAATAGAATCCGCAAACAAACACATGTAAGCAGACCACTTTTCAAAATAACACCTTAAGTGCAAAATGATCTTGAATCACAAGTGAATTTTCATGTTACTTAACCATTTGACCTAGGGCCCTAGGAATATGAATTCGTGTTTGCAAAAGCTCCAAACGCTAACCCCTAAAAGTCAACTGATCAAGATATAGACATCCCTATTGTACGAAAATATACTAGAAAAGGGTGAATGTAGAAAACATCAGAACCTCATTATCATTGAGCCATAAAACAAACTAGACAGCAGTGAACAATGGAGAAAGATGTCATGCAGCTGGTTCCTTTCGTTTTTTCTGCCCATGAGCTCATGAAGAACACAGCTCTCCATCTCACTCAATAATGGGTCCTGTAACTGTCTCGGAAGACGCACGCCTTGAGAGGTACGGGTTGATGGCTCCTGGACATGAAGATAAAAGCACAATCACGAAAACAGTAGATTTTACACATCAGTTCTCAACTCCTCACAAGTTGCACATTAAGTTCAATATGAATACTACATTTTTTATAGTGAACAAAAAAGATATTAGTAACAGAAAGATAAACATATAATTAACATATAGGAGTACTACATAGGTACGGCTTCTGAAACATATGGTTACAAAGCCCTAAAATTTTGAAAAATTAACATATAGTGACAGTCTGAAGGACTATCTTTACCTTATCAGAAAATTCTGTGTTAATTTCAGCGACAACACTGATAAGACATTCCAGATTTTCATCAGAATCCTCATGCCTTTGCTCGTTCCCCTACAAGAATAACCAAAAATAAAAGCTATCACAGGGGAGTAAACTAAATATCCGAGGCTAATCAATAACACAGACTATCAAAGATTTTAGTGTTTCTAAACATTGACTTTCTTGAATTTGAACATTCCAGACTGTACAAACTGCACAGCAGCTTATACAATCCATCATCTGAGTTTAATGAGTTTACAATATTCCAAACCTCCGAGTAAAAATATTCCACATACCCTTCAGCGAGTCCAGTACAATATTGAGCTTCTCATAAAAGGCCATTCTTCACCACGTCTTTTATTGGTGGAATAATTATTAAGAAAACTCAGCACTGTGAGAAACGAACATGACTCGCCCAGACATCAAGTTGTTAATTTTATGTGATAACTGCCGTAAAGAAAAAGTACCTCAAGCCAGTCCATTGTCATTCCAGAGGTATCTACACCCCAGTAAGCTGGATACAGCCCTCGGTAATAATTCAAAATGTCAGAAGCTCCCACACATATTGCATAAACAGCCGCTGGCAACAGTACAACCATGTGCTCATCCAATTTGAGGGTAGCCTGCAGATTTGGATAAACCATTGTAACAAAAGAAGACATGACTGGCAACAATACAGTAAAGCATTTAATCGATCATTATTTTTACCCAAAAAAACAAAAAAAGCAAAAAAAAAAAAGCAAAAACAGATGACATAAAAGAAATGATCACCACATTAGTGGTAGCAAGATCGTGGGACTAACCTTTCTGGTGATAATACTTATAACTCTCCTCAGAATACTTTGTCTGAGATGTAAATTGTCTCGTAGATCTCCCTACATACAAATTGCCACGTCAAAACATTGTCCAATGACACGCACAACTTACAGAAAGCAACATCATTGTCAAGGTATTTCAGAGCTACAAAGATTATCAGCTACCAAATAATAAATTCAGAAGCAGCAATGCCACAAATTTGCAAACATAATTATTCCCCCTAAGGTAGAAAACAGCAATTCATAGCAGACCCTGAAATCCAGAGTATCCAATCCCCAGCAAACAAACATAAAACGGGTACTATAAACAAGGAAAACAAATTGATTAAAATTGCATTTGGTGTTACACATCTGTCAACACGGAAATGTGTATGGGGTTAGCAATATAATGCAGACCATCTCCTTTTCCTTCTCCACAGAGACGCAATGTGATGAGTCGTTAATGCCATAAAAGTTGCAAATACATGGTAGAAGTTCAGCAAAAAAAGACACAATAGCAAAAGAAAAAAAAATGTGCTCGGTCAGCATATAGTAAGAATTATTATCAGCTTCATATCCCTTTAACCATTCCTTTCTCCCAATCAGAGAGATAAGAAGTAAACAGAACAAAATTTCATAGGAAAAGAGAATGATTAACCACAAACTGCTTCAAAGAATGAAAGAACTTACTTGTGAACCTTTTCTTGAGAAGTAACAGGATATGAAGTATAAAGCAGACCTGCATTAACAACAAAAGATTAAGGTAGACAGTGGTAGTGAGGTTTTTCTTTTTAGTATGTGTGAAAAACGATGGTGATGGATACAAATTGTATAGAATGGACAGAGTAATCTCAAATTTCTGTATAGAAAATAGTGCATTAAACAGATAGAAGGAGGTGATAGTGTGATACTGCTAGAAATAGATGGCCAATTAATAGATTATCCATCATAATTGACGAAGAGTATCGGGAAATTAAATGTAATTGGAGAAGGATATCAATCCAGAAAAAGATGAAGAAACGAAAATGGAAAAGAAAAGAACACCCACAGAGACGATATATCTCTAAAACACTGAAGGTCCCACACATCTCGAGGCACTTCTGTCATGACTAGTATGCCCTGAAAGAAGGGAAACACCATTTTTATTACAACACGAAATGATTACATGTGCACAAACAGCTAATAACAGTCTCGAAACATCTTAGAAACTAGAAGATTCGAACAAAAATAATGAAGTGGGACACACATGAGCAATCATGTCACCAAGCAGCATGAAAGCAGCATCTGCCTGCACATTGTCAAAGCCAGTCCAGTTAAGAAAGACATTGCTAGCAAATCATTTATCACTTATCAACTTGATAGCAGTATTGGCATGTGATACTAACTGGATAACCATGAAACTAAACAAAATCAAATCCAGCATACTGAAAGAACTTAGAAACAAAAGAGTGACACAAAACATTCAAACAGAATGGGTGTGACTACTGTAACAGATCCAATGAATGTTCTTTTTTGTGAATTACAACAGAAAATCTGCACACAAAACGGTACTCACAGTATTTCAGAATATAAGTTGTTTCAGGGAAGAAAAAATTTGTTTCACTATAGAAGTTATTCTCTTCTCCCTGTGTGTTTTTAACTACTTATTTCCAAGCATTCCTTAAACGCTTTTGCAATTCTGATGAGATTTGCAAAGGGTATGAGTAAAATTCATTAACTTTGTGTTTGATGTTCCTATTTGTGGCGTTGTTAATTATTTTTCGTGGGGTTCCCATTTTCAAGGATAGTAGTTAATTAGTTAATGATTAATATTTTACTATTTCCTTGACCAGTTTTTTATGCTACAACTTTAAAGAGAGTATTGACAGGGCATTTGGTTGGGGTCTAAGAAAAGGGAATCACAATCCTCCTTTCTCTTTGTCGTTTGTCTCAACATTTTTTGCATTCCTTTTCCCATACCCTCAAAGTCCTCTATCTCCATTCCCCCCACCCCTTAAAAGGTATGGGATTCACTTTTCCTAACCCACCCCTACACCACTTTAACACCACACCCATCATCACTAGCATGCACCACTATCGCCCCACCCTTGGCAACTCCGCATCACCACCGCTGGCGTCCTCTCATTCTGGCCACCTCGCCGGCACTTGCCGTCACTAGCCACCGCCTCCCCACACCTCTTCGAAACCCAACACCACCAACCTATAAACACCACCCTAACAACTACAAAAACCCACCCACGCCACCAATCCCCCCACCCCACCCAGGCACCCAAAGTGAGGGTTACGGTGGTGTGGGTGGTTTTTTGTAATTGTTAGGGTGGTGGGTTTCGAAGGGGTGTGAGGGTGACGTGGAGAGGCAGTGGCCAGCCTGCGGTGGGTGGGGGGTACCAACGAGGGGATGAAGGGGTGCCGGCAAGGGGGCTGACGGTACACCGCCGAAGGGCTGAACAGGATGCCAGTGGAGGTGGTTCGGGGTGGTTGTTGGATTTGGATCCTATTTGTTTTAGTTACCAAACAAGTCATGTTATAAAGGGTAAACCTGTTCCTTTTAATGACATTCACAAGCATCACACTCCTTTACTTTTTTGCTTATAGACAAGCATCCTAATACTGAACAGGTTAGGGTAATACATTCTGATACATATAAATCTATAACTTACAACAAGGGCAACGTTGCTAAAAAAAGGGAGGCCATGGATGAGCGATTTCCAAACTGCTTGCCAACCACGAACAAGCTGTAAAATGAGAAAAATAATAATTAGTCACCAATCAACCGCGAAACATAGAAATTCACCATTGACGAAACCATCATTTCTCATTTACTCGGATTTAAAATCATCGCGTACCTAACTAAAAAATTTACAAATAAGTCTTACTACCTCCAATCCACACCAAACTACCCATTTTCCTTTTTGGGCAAATCCACACCAAACTACAGATTCCTTTTTTTTAGTAGTAAAATCCTCTCAAGTGTAATATTTTATTGTTAATCTTTGTGCAAAAAGTGAATGGGTAGTTTGGTGTGGATTGGAGGGAATAAACAATAAAGGGATGACCGCAAAAACAGTCTCTCTACTAGTTTGACTGGCTTTAAACAAGGTCTCATGAAGCTGAAAAAAAGCAGAAGAAACAATCTACAATTTTTCAAGTTACACCTTATTTGAGGCTGAAAGTGACTTCGGCGAGCACTTCTCTGCTGAGACTGGGGGCGGCAATAGCGAAAAAAGTTGGTGTAGGCTCCTTCATACAGGAAAAATTATAATAAAATACAGGAATAGCGCAAGAAAAAGGATACACGAACACTTCTTCCATGTTAAATTGATAAGGAAGTTCAGGATCCAGCATACCGCAGAGTCCAAAGCAAGCCATCATAATTATGTCCTTTATTAGCATCAGCCAGAATTCTGCAGGAATAGACAGGACACAATCACCAGAATAAGAAACGAGTCCTAGCATAACACATTTATGTAAGAAATGATAGATAATACTACACTGTTTCGAAAAGAATAACAAATAAATGGCATTCTGATCAGAATGTATGCATCCGCTCATATTTGACCAATAAAGTCGTACTCACTACTCACTGTCACAGCTACGGACAAAATTTCTGGTGAATGGTGGTGCAAGGATGGGTGGCTTTGGGATGAGGTTGGGGGCCTCAGGGTTGGGAATGAGGTGGATCCAAGAGCATAAAGAAGAAGGCATTATAGTAAATTAATACAGTTTTGAGTTACCAGAAACAGAAATGTATGCAATCCAATGGAACACATACACAATCAAATGAAATAGTGAATATAGGAGGTAAGGATGACTCATGATGAAGTTCACATGACTGCATCTGTTGGCTAGATATAGAAATATGAAGCTGCTTAACTGTGTTTACAATGCCACTCGATTTCAGAATTTCAAAAACTAAAAATACATGCTTGCCTAGTAGAATCACCACTTATTCAATGCCTCTTGGTATGATTATACCCTTATAGTGCCTACGTTTTGTAACTTTACTCCTGGATGCGCCTTTAAAACAAATGTAACAAGACAAAAAAAGTAAATGTATGCGAAGACCGTCTAAAAAAGCTGACAATGTCAATCAATAACCACAAAAACTAATGGAAGAGTGAAATCAAGGAGAAAAAAAAAAAAAAA